>BQNB010000336.1:170139-182344 GCA_026074375.1 Tanacetum coccineum
ATTCATTCATTTCTACTTTTCGGTGATCACCCACGGTCTTAAGGTTGAAATTTCAATGCTTGAGCCATAGGAATTGTATTTCAAAGATACGATTAGTATGATGGAAAACCTTCTGTACACAAAGTTATAAGGCAGCGCGATCCATATCGATGGGTGTCTTTAATGCGGTACAAAAGGCCCATAAAGCATCATCTAACTTACCAGACCATGAAGCACAATTTTCGCCTACTGTCCTTCTAAAATATGTTTCAAACCACGATTTAAAACCTCTACTTGTCCACTTGTTTGTGGATGATATGCAGTAGAAAGACGGTGAGTAACTCCATAATTAAGATGGACTTTGCGAATTGTTCATTGCAAAAATGAGTACCGCGATCACTAATTATAGCACGAGGAGTTCCAAATCGGGCCAAAAGAGATTTTAAGAATTTTACAACAACTCGGGCATCATTAGTGGGGAGCGCTTTCGCTTCAACCCAATTGGACAAATAATCAACGGCTATGAGAATGTACTTGTTCCCTCAAGAAGACGGGAATGGTCCCATAAAGTTGATGCCCCATACGTCAATGATCTCGCATACTTGAATTGCATTTTGAGGCATTTTGTCTTTTTGCGAGATTTTTCCTTGACGTTGACATGAGTCACATGACTTTACCATGTCATGGGCATCGCGATAAATCGTCGGCCAATAGAAACCGGAATCAAAAACTTTTTTAGCGGTGTAGTTCGCACCATGATGTCCCCCGGTGGGTCCATTATGGCAAGCCGTGAGGATATCAACGGCTTCTTGGCGGTAAACACAACGTCTAATAATTTGATCTGCACAAATTTGAAACAAATAGGGGTCGTCTCAAAAATAATGCTTTACATCCTTAAAGAAGTTTTTCTTTTGTTAGGACGACATCCCTTTCACTATAAATTCCCCGCATGGTAATTTGCAATGTCGGCAAACCTAGGGTATAGGAAATCACCCTGAATAGTTTTCTTCTGAGGTTCTTGAGAGGAAATGTTTCGGTAATTTTCATTTTTCTCCGAGTTCATCCGTGTTAAGGACTTTCTAAATATAGATAAATGGTCACGGCGAGAGATTCTCCGCTCCTTTTTTATCACGAATAATGACATCAAATTCTTGGAGTAGGAGAATCCACCAGAGCAATCTCGGCTTAGCATCTTGCTTAGCAAGAAGATACTTTAAAGCCGAGTGGTCCGTATACACTATGGTCTTTGATAAGACTAAGTAAGGCCGGAATTTCTCGAAAATTGATCACGTCCGAACTAACACGTATAAAATATATATAATATATAAATACGTAATAATAAAGAAAATAATCAATTATAGTATAGTAAGTATTTTCCGTCGGGTTCTAGAAAATCGCTTTTAACCAAAGCAATTATCAAAAACCTCCTGGGTCGTTTCCTAGGGTGGGGGGGGGGGGGGGGGGGGGGAGGGGGGGTGGGGGGGGGGGGCGTGGGGGGGGTTTTTTGGGGGGTGGGTGGGGGGGACGAAAAGTGAATGGAAATCTACGTTCAAGTTGTAAATCGAGCTTGATTATCACTTAAGTTTTTGGGTTTTTTTTTTAAATCTACTAAAAGGGAAAACATATAAAAGGGTAACTAAACTTTTGAATTTAAACTACTTTTAAACTAATATTAATTTTACGATTAAAAACTACAAGATTATACTAAAATTGATCTAAAAGATATAAATGAAGAAAATGCTTGCTAAGTGACGTGAAATGTTCATTAAGTGCGGGTTAAAGGTTTAACAAATTAAAATCCTTCGAAATCAAATTTCAAGAAATTAAATGACAAGTAAAGTAAAGTGCTTTTTAGAAAAACAAATGACAAGTATTTAAATTGCATTAAAAATAAATGACGGTATGTAAATTGGAAAATTCTAATGACCATTAATTTTTTAAACCTTTTTAAACCGCACTATAATTGCAAATCACTAATCTCTTAGCATGCAATAGTAATTACATCACTAATCATAACCTAATAAAATAGCATCATTCATAAGATCAAACATAAACATTTTTAGCTAATAATTCTAAACTACTAGTATTAAAAAGGGAAAATGGGTAACCGAATGAAGAACGCAATGAATACACCACCCGATCTTTACAAACATTAATAACATATTAGTGTATCACTTTATAACTTTACTTTACTAATTAGAAACTAAGGTGTTCAATCAAGTGAACTCGGATCGGGTATATTTAAGGATTTAGATCTAAGAAAAATAAGCTAGAATTAAAAAAACTAAATTTGTAAAAACAAAACTAGATTTAATCTAATAAGCTACTTTTAAAACTATTTAATAAACTAGATCTAAAAGTAAATAAGCCATTGAAAACTTTAACTACTAAAAAGCTTTTAGATCTACTAAACTAAATAATAAGCTCTCGAAAATAAGGGTGCTCAAGACTTAAAGAATAAGCCGAGTAGAAGACTCATGACACCCTTTTTAGCATTCGAATCGAGCATAAGCAAGAAATAAGCTAAATAAGAAAAGAAAATGAAATAAGCAAAAGCTTATTTGGATAATATGAGCTTAGATCTAAATCAAATAAGCCAAAGGAAGGCTTATTTGAAGTAAGAAATAAGCTAGGAGAAAACTAGAAGCAACAATAAGCCAAAATAAGCTTAAAAAAAGAAAAGAAAAGTAAATAGAGGATTAGAAAAAGAATAAGCCATAAGTCAATAAGCACTTTAATCTTCAAATCATCTTCATTAATAAGCTAAAAAAGTGGATTACAATAAGCTAAATAAGCTATAAAAGCTTTTACAATAAGCTAAATACTATACTATACTACTCCTAAAACTAACCTATACTACTAATTTTTAATAAACTAAATCTAACACTAAATTCTCACTCTTCAAACAGCTGCTGCGTGCTCCATTTATAGCCTCCAAGTGGGAGGGGCAATTTCGTCCTTTCAAGTACTCCACCACTCATATTGCTAGATCTGGGGGTATTATAGTCTTTTTGCACTCCACCAACCGCCTCATGATTGCCAATGATTGGCACGGATCCATACACGCCTGACCTCGTACTGACACACGCACACCTCGTACTGACACACGCCAGTGCCACGTGTCACGCTCTGATTGGTCCAGCCGCCACCTGAACAGTACCTCGTACTGACGTGTCTGCCACCTCGGACTGCTACAGTACATCGTACCTGCACATCTAACACCAATCATTAGAAGCGCCACGTGTCACCACCTGAGTGGTGCCACGTGGCATTTTTACTGTTCACACCGTCGCCGGTCAACCTCCGGTCAACCGCCGCCGGACCACCGCTATTGTACATCTCGTACATGCATATCTAACTACCATATATCGTTAGAAGAGCCACGGTGTCACCTCTGACGTGGTGCCACGTGGTTTTTTTTACTGTTCACACCGTCGCTAGTCAACCTCCGGTCAACCGCCGCCGGACCACCGGTCAACGGTAGTCAACGTCGGCAGTCAACGGTGGTCAATGAAGCGCGATGTCAAGCGATGTAACTGGTGGCGGACATCTCCGGTCAAACCACAGTTGGACTCATCGGCGGTTCACCACCGATCAACGGTGGTTGACCGCAGTCTCAATGCGGTGTCAACGGTGGGCCGGGTCTTGGTTCGGGTCGGCGTCCGGTAGTGAAGTTCGGGTCGGTGTCCAGGTCTTGGATAACCCCACATTACCTTGGTCGACTTGTGGCTTCACCAGAGAGTGGGCACGTTGTCTACGAGGGGGAATAATCCTAACCCAAAGGCAGCCTGGGGTATCGAAAGTTCCCGACCTCTGTATATAAAGACTCAAGCAATTATAAGAAACCATTTGCGCTAGCAAAGGCTTCACACTTTTATTTTACAAAATTTAATATTATAAACTTATTTGGCCATGTTATTCTATGAAGCTTTAAATGTGCAAACAGGGATGAAAAAGGTTTCAAAATAAAACAGGTTTGGATTTAAATATGAAAGGCCGTACACTGTATAGGACTCGTTAATTTCGTTGTCTTTCCAATATGGTGTTATCGAGGAATAATGCACGCCTTTGTTTGAAACTCGTCAACGTGAATAAGTCATCGAAAAGTAACCTAAATTTTACGGTTTTGCTTCGTTTACAATCCTTGTTTACTGTAAGACATAAAATACAATTACAACTTATCGTATGGCAACATAAAAGTATCTATATGTTAGTGTTTTTTAGTCTTTAGTCCTTTTTTTGGGTTTTCTGTTTGTTATAAAAGATGTGGTTTTTGCGTTCTACGGAAGTAACCATTCATTTTAAATTACTAAATTCTTTTCAACTTTTCCTGTCGTTCACTGGGTTCAAGTCTCCAACCTTGTGACTATCGTACCACTCTTTCCATCGGATATACGAAGCTCAAATTCTGAGGTTTCTGCACCAATTCATCGAATCAACCCTCGCATTTAAACACCAATGGTATAAATAGATCTACAAAGGAGTAAGTTCACACGAAAAAGAAGTAATTATATTTTATTAAGATATGTAGTACTCTCTTCAAGATAAGTAAGGTTATAACATTCAATAACAATGATGTGCAGAAAAGAGTATAAGATGATTTATAGTGATAGAACTGATTAGGATATCTCTAAAATACATAGGGAAGCTAGTAGTATGTAAAAGAAGAGACTTAAATGTGGTAGTAGCGTTTATCAGAGACAAATTACGTTTATAATAGTATTATTTTATTAAATAAATAATCAAGGGGGGGCGTTTGTGAAGTTAGATATTGTAAACTTTAAGAAATATAGTTAGGGACGTATATGTTTTGAGCAGTACTTATGAAGTACAGAAAGGTAGTATAGTTGTAAGCAATGCTAGCATAATATTATCTTAAGAATATAGAGTCTAATATGATATAAAAGTACAACCTTAAGTTTTGTCAAAGCTGTGAAGTATCCACATTGCCAGCATGCATGCTGCAAGAGAAAGAAGCCTTACACTGTTGATTCTCACTTGAGGACACAAAACTGTAAGATAAAATAGTTATATAAGTGAGTGTTATGTATCAGTATTGATTCATACTATAAAAATACATGATCAAATTCCAACTAAATATTAATTATCATCAATATCAAAAGGTTGATAGGACGGTTTTATATGGGTAAGGCTACACTTTAATAAATAAGTGGGTCCATATTGTCCATTTAATTTAATGGTCCTGGAAAAGACCATGTTTAAAGATTGGTTTTTACAGCAAAAGGATATGCGGGAACAGGATGCCCTTAAAAGAGGAAAGCTCACCACTTAGAGATTCAAGGCAATATAGCTATAGTAAAATAATATTCACTTATGAATAATGTGTTTCCGAAACTTTTTAGCTTGTCAGTATATGAAAAACCAATTAATCATGTGGATAAACTGAGCAGCATTGATTTTCAAATTCTCATTCACAGATTTTTTCTCGCCGGGCTTGAACCAGATAAGCAATCTGTACAGAAATTACCACAAGCAATTAGGACAAAAAAGTTTAGTGATAATTAGTATTGAAAACCTTCTTGAAAGTAATAGATACTTGTTATTGGCCACCACTGGCGTATTGCTGCTGCTAAAACAGTTGTTTGAGCCGATAAACTTGCTACTAGTACTGCCTTGGCAACTGAGACACATTGTTGCTCCATGGCTTCCAGTAGACTGGTGGTTATAAATGTCAGCAGATATTTCTATATAGTATTTATGTAATAACCCTTTTTATTGATATTTGAGGTCTTAATTCAAGACTAACCTGGTGTTCTGCAGACATCTTTATCAAACTTCGACGATACAGCACAGACCCCTGTAAGCCAAGCGCATAGCACCTGTGAAAAAACTACCAAACTCAGATTAACTATGACCCTAGCACATGTAAGAAATAAGAAGATATTAAGAACACTTTGCCAGTAATTAAACATGCTTAGAATATAATCTCTTTTTTCTGTAAATAGAGGACATGTTAATGTAGCCATTTTCAAATCATAAAAGAGGAAAGAAAAAAACATATACCAGCCTTAAAGGAATAGTTACCAGACATTGAATCCTTCACCACGACAATGTAAGTCCATGCATTGTTGTGGCAATTCCCACATACATTATTATACCTCGTGGTGAAACTGGAAGCTGTGCTTGCGTAGCTGAGTCCTTTCCTAACACAGGATCGCCTAATATGGGACATATGGAGGTCACAGGGTCAGTTTACAATATGAAATTACAAATTTACATAAATCCAAAACAAAATCAATGTAAAACTTTGATTAAAGACTCGAGGAGAAAGAAATATAGCGTTAGTCTAAAGTAATTTTACTGAAACTCTTAGGAACTTCATGTGTTTATTTTCAATAATGAAGACACGTCCAAATACACCTACTGACCGTAGCAGGACTTGATCCCATAAGTACAACCTCTTGGCTGATGGGCCACCTTAATACCGCAAGGCTACAAGTCAGTTGACACGTCATGTATTTGCTTGAAATACACAACTAGCGAATATAGCATTTAAAAAAGCATGATGTCAATCATTTCCAAAATCAATATCAAATTACAGATTTTAGACAAATCCAGCACTAGAAAACAATGAAAGTGCTTACACCTCATCAGAAAAGAATTAGGGCCCGTTTGTTTTAAGGGTATGGAATGAGAGGTATGTAATCACTCCTAAGTACACTCGTTTGGTATCCAACATATGGAATCAAAAGTAAAAAAATGATGTCAGTAGAATCATAGATTCATTCCATGCTAAAGTGAGTGGTATCACTGTATTTTTCAATTTTTTTTATCTTTCCATTTTCTCACAAATTTCAACTCATCCTTCTCCTCTAATTCTAGTTTTATCTTATAATCAAACATTTTTTTCTTATTTATTTGCTAAATCTTGTTTATGTTATACAATAACCTGTTGAGGTTTGTAAGATTTGTTTCTATTCTTGTCACCTTTGTTGGAGCTTGTTAATAATTATCACCGGAGATGGTCATCATTATCATCAAATTTGTGTCATTGGCATCACCCGATCTCCTTCGTTGTCGATAACCTCGACCTTTCTTGTTGAACCTTTCAAATAGAATATAGAGTAAACTGCAAAAATCATCCCTGTGGTTTGTAGTTAGTGGCACTAATCATCCCTAGCCGATACTATTGGCAATAATCATCCCTGAGTAGCAAATGTCTGGCAAAAATCATCCTTATTAGGGATGATTTTTGCAAAAAGTTTAACAAAAAGTTTTGCAAAAAACATCCCTTCAGGGATGATTATTGCCGAACGTTTCACCACTCAGGGATGATTAGTGCCAATAGTATCGGCTAGGGATGATTAGTGCCACGAACTATAAACCACATGGATGATTTTTGCAGTTTACTCTAGAATATATTACAAATATATAGGAGGTGATGAGTTCAACCAATATTTATTTCTTGCACTACAAGATCCTTTTCTTTGTGTTAAATTTGGATACGAGAGTCCAGAATCCAGATGGACATGATGAAGGTTTCTGGGGTTATGCCTTCTGCATCTTTTGTGTGCATTTACTAGTTTTTATTTTTTTTCTTTACCTACTTTTTAGGTTGCATCATCAGATGTGAAAATATGAATAAAAAAGTTTTACATCTAAAAAGTTAAACCAAACAATGATATTGGTAATGCTATACGAAACACATACCATTTCCATTGCACCTAATATCTATACCGAAAAATTATGATTATTACGGGTAGTAAACCCAAACGGCCCGTTAGAACCCGTTAGAAAACTTTCATTAAACAACCATGATTGATCACATGGATGTCTCTGACAGGAACTTTATTCTGGGGGGTTTTGGTGATGGATGAGTCGAGTTGCATACACTTCAGACCCTGTATTTTCGCATATCATGTTTGTTACTTTGTTTTCTATGAGCACACAATGTAATTCGCAAGTGAATGTTATATTTTGAAAGAAGACTATACAGCCTTGAATCAAAGGTTATAGTAGCTGTACACTATTGGGCTGACATGATATGGAATATGTTTATCAAAGGTTATAGTAGCTGTAGACTATTGGGCTGACATGATATGGAATATGTTTTTTTTATGTGGAACCACTTTGTGATTAGCATAAACGAGATAGATAGAGACCCGCATGTTGCGGCGGGGGCTAATTTATTGTATTGTTCTTAATAACATACCGAAGTTACAAATGCATATGTATTTAATATGTCGAAAGTCATTGTGAATTTTTAAACATTAGAGTTGGCTTGTTTTACTCCAACCATGGTTTTTCAATGATTAACATCTTAAATCATGATTCTTTAATAATACATATATAACTAAACATTTATATATAAGCCTACTTAGTTTTGTATGATTCATCAGCAAAAAATGAGTAAATATACATGTCAAATTGTCAATGAACTAAATGAAACACACTAAAGGAAGCTTACTAAGGTCCAATAACAAAACGATTAAGCCCACTAAATGAAACACAATAAATGGACTAAGAAAGAGCCTTAAGTCCAATGTTTGGTTTATGGGTTTATTATGGGTTTGAGTTTAAAAATTTGAAATCTAATGTTTGGTTGTATATTAAATTGTTCTTGTAACATGTCTGTGTGGTTATGTCTTCAGATCATCAGCCACATATATTAAATTGTTCTTGTAACATGTGACTGCTTTTAATGAACCAAATCAGTTTGACTAGTCATCATTTAAACAATATTACTTAATATAAATGCATTAAATGTTACGTGTCTGCCATCTTCTTTCTGATTTTTAATCTTGTAAATCATTGCAGAAAGAATTGGTGCCCTGGAATGAGAACCGTGGATGCAAAACATTGTTTATGGGAAATCTAAACTCATCTGTAAAAGAAAATGATGTGTATGTGTGCTTGTTGCCCTCAACTCTTTTATGTTGTAATTGTAACTTTTTACATATAGTTTTTATCTTGCAGCTATGGTTTCTTTGAGTCTGTTGGGAGAATAAATGAAGTCCGAATTTCCCAGAGGAAGAAAAGATCTGTACCTTTTGCACATGTCGAGTTTCTCACAGTTGAGGCTGCGAGACAGGTATATGTCATGTAATGTTTTTTTGGGCTGAACTGGTATATGGGATTCTAACACACAATTGCGTTTATAAACAACTTCCTGCAAAACTTGCTAGTGATGGTAGTATACATTACACCTATTTGGAAACCCACTGTACCAATTTGAGAAGAGTTGGCAGGTACCCCAACTAACTTTCTCATTCTCGTCATGAATTTACAATGTCAAAACATGAATCACTACACATTCTACACCCCACCCATCACTGCCCTTTTTTTGTATACTATTAGACCCTTCGTACCTTCATAATTCACGGCCTCAGAAATACAAGATAACTTCCTGCTTCAATTAGTTTTCCAAGCGACGGAACAGGCCTCCTGGGATACCATTAGTAAATAAACCAATAATGATTTATAAGTCAACCAGTAAACTGTACTAGTTATATTACTCGACTCAACTATACTAAATCCACCTGTTGATTGGGAACTAGGCTCATTATATTGATAATGATAGTTATAGTTATTACTTTCCATCAAGTGAATATTGGTCAGCAGCACTTGGAATATTGTATTCTGAACTACGATCAGAATAATGATCTAAATGGAAAAGATGACCATCATTCTGGTTGTTAAGCAGCATTTGGTTATTGTAAATGTTTTTTATTTTTTGTAATTATAACTATTTGCAGGCCATTAACCTAAACGGTCAAAAGTTACATGGACGTTATGTTAGGCTGGACTTTGCAGAAAAAAGACTTAAAATTGAGGAGGTGTTTGCTGGTGACATAGGGAAGATGTTTGCTAGTGGGTATGACTCAAATCAAATTTCTTTCTTTTTTGTAATTTTTCACCAATTGATACTTTCTTATTGTATATCTTTTGTTTTTACCATTAAAGACTTGGTGGAGGCAGCGGGGGACGAGGTTATGGGAGAGGCAGCGGGGGACGAGGTTATGGGAGAGGCAGCGAGGGCAGAGGTTATGGGAGAGGCCACGGGGGCGGAGGTTATGGCGGAGGCCGCCATGGGGGTTTTGGTGATGGATGAGTCGAGTTGCATACACTTCAGACCCTGTATTTTCGCATATCCTGTTTGTTACTTTGTTTTCTATGAGCACACAATGTAATTCGCAAGTGAATGTTATATTTTTAAAGAAGACTATACAGCCTTGAATCAAAGGTTATAGTAGCTGTAGACTATTGGGCTGACATGATATGGAATATGTTTATCAAAGGTTATAGTAGCTGTAGAATATTGGGCTGACATGATATGGAATATGTTTTTTTTTATGTGGAACCACTTTGTGATTAGCATAAACAAGATGGATAGAGACTCGCATGTTGCGGCGGGGGCTAATTTATTGTATTGTTCTTAAGTTACAAATGCATATGTATTTAATATGTCAAAGTCATTGTGAATTTTTAAACATTAGAGTTGGCTTGTTTTACTCCAACCATGATTTTTCAATGATTAACATCTTAAATCATGATTCTTTAATCTTTTATATAGTAAAGGAAAACGTCAAGTGGGGTATTCGTATTTCAAAAAAATCAAATCATACTTTATTTAGTAATATTTTTTTAATTTAGATTTAAAAAAAAATATGTTTTGTTAAAAAAAACTTAATTAATTCCTTATTTGGCAAAAAGTGTTTATAATTCGTTTTTGTAGAAAAATCGAGCTAAAAAATATATGTGTCACAAATTTAAAAATAAAACTTTTAAAAAGTGGGAGTAATCTACAAACTATTAAGGGGGTAAAACTAAACTTCATACAAATAAAACCGCACATGAATTCACAGTCCAGCCACACAAACACTAATTTTTCTTGCGACTGCTTCGAACCCTATATAAAAAATTAACAGTTTTTCACTCTGACAAAACCATACTATGATTCTGCTTTCACCCACAGTTCCAACCAGTTTTTCTTCAACCCGCAGTTCCAAGTCGAATTTTAAATAAATAATTAAGCGATCTAAAAGTTAATTGAAGAAAACATGTTTCAATTTAGTCGTTGCAGTACTTCCGAAGATAATTATGATAATTCATTTATTGAAGAACATATATTCCTTCAATGGTCTAAAGGTTTGATTTTTTTAAAAAATTTTAATTTGTTTGATTTTGATTGACTGATATAGACTTTTATTTATATAAAGGGGTTTTGTGATTTTTTTTTATCAATGAATTCAATGGTGGTGACATCTATTGCATATGGCCCTATAGAAAATGTCACTTGTTGACCGGCCCTATAAGCTTCTAGAAGGGGTTTTAGGTTCAATTTTAGAGATAAGGAATAAGTGTTGTAATGTGATAAGGATTTGAGGGTATCCTAGTTTATCTAAAACTTGGGTTTGAAGCCTATATAAATAAACCTCATAACCCTCATTAATAAATTCGATCACAACCTCGATTCACCGAATATTCCGCATATGGTTTTCTTTTCTCCCTGTGTCGACAAAAACAAAACATTAGTAGAAAAGCAAATTTGATTTTTTTTATCAATGATTCAATGGGGCAATGGCTACACTTAAGTTTGAACATTACATTGAACCACTCAATTTATACATGAATATATCAATGATTAAATGGTGATGATATTCTAGAGTCCAGCGTGTTATGAACATTAATGTTATGACACCTAGATCCATAAATGTTGTATTTACTAGAATTGGCTTTGCAATACAAAAGGGGCTAGCGGCGCAGCTTGTTGCCCGTTTGCCTTCTCCTACTATGTAACCGTACTTATATGTATATAATAATAATGGAAAATTTAAAAACTTTCACGGAAAAGGAAGTTTTTGTGCACCAATAGAGGATTACATATATATTTTACATTATTCTTGCATCAGTTTTCTTCATGTGGATATTGTCAAATTGGGTTACCTGCTGATACATTAGGAGAACTTGTCGAAGGATTAGCTGATGTGGGGGCCAACTTTCGTCGGCTTTAGTGTACCTTATGTAGAGAAGACACCACTCGTGATGAGAAAGATATGGCTTTAAAGACAACAAAACTAGACCCGTTAGCGGTAATTTTTAGTTTTAAAACTAAACCAGTTAGCGTTATTTTTCTGATTTAAAACTAAACAAATAGCTAAAATTTTGAAAAGATCAACACCTAAAACTTATGGAAATATAGAAGTATACAACCTTTTTCTGAGTTGGGTGATATTTTGTTAAGTTAGGAAGATGTGGATGATAA
>BQNB010000337.1:0-46758 GCA_026074375.1 Tanacetum coccineum
ATAGTCATGAGGCATGGAATACTTGTCTCAATCATTTGTGATCGTGACCCTAGGTTCGCATCAAATTTTTGGAGGTCACTACAGAAGGCCTTGGGTACAAATTTGGATATGAGTACTGCATATCACCTACAAACTGACGAATAAAGTGAGAGAACTATCCATACTCTTGAGGATATGCTACGTGCTTATGTGATTGACTTCGGAAAGGGTTAGGTTAACCATTTGCCGTTAGTTGAGTTTTCATATAACAATAGTTATCACGGTAGCATTAAGGCTGCACCATTTAAAGCACTTTACGGTCAAAATTGTCGTTCACCTGTTTGTTGGGCTGAGGTTGGAGAAGTTCAATCACTAGTCCATAAATAGTTCAAGAGACAACCGAGAAGATTGTTCAGATCAAGCAAAGAATTCAAGCGGCTCGTGATCGACAAAAGAGTTACGCCGATTAAAAGCGTAAGCCAATGGAATTTCAAGTTGGAGATAAAGTTATGCTTAAGGTTTTACCTTGGAAATGAGTAGTACGCTTTGGCAAATGGGGGAAGTTAAACCCCAGATATGTTGGATCTTTCAAGGTATTGGCTAAGGTTAGATTCGTTGCTTACAAGCTTAAGCTTCCTCAAGAGCTGAGTAGGGTTCATAATACGTTTCATGTATCCAACTTGAAGAAGTGTTATGCCGATGAACCATTAGCCATTCCGTTGGATGGACTCCATATTGATGACAAGCTTTGTTTTATCGATGAACCAGTAGAAATCATGGATCGTGAAGTTAAATGATTGAAGCAAAGCCATATCCTAAATGTAAAGGTTCGATGGAACTTTAGGAGAGGTCCTAAGTTTACATGGGAACGTGAAGACCGCACTGTCATTAAGTTTTGCATCTTAAGCCTTGAGGACAAGGCTTACATAACAGGTGAAGACTATAACAGTCCGTGTTTTCAGGTCATTTTACGATGTCATTTAATTTACTATTTATTTTTAGTCTCGTACACGTTTGCTTTTAATTTTAATAGTTAAGTTATATCGCGTAAGCTAAAAATTATCAATCAACTTAAACGGGCATCAAACAATTAAATGTTTACGTGAAGCAAGTGTTAGATAATTATTTAGAGGATATTTATTAACTTTGCACATTTTATTTTTATTGCTTACGTAAAGTGTTTACGTTTCGCGATAAAATACATTTAGGCATTCACGGAACTACCAAAACTTATCTACGCTTCAACAAATACCTATTTTTATACCCAATACCCAAAGTTTTATAAAACTTCACCTATGTTACTCATCTTGGCAGAATTTTACCTAAAAGAAAACCAACAAGGAAAACAAATGATACAAGTATACACCTATATTTAACAAGTACCTTCCTAAAACTTCAAGACTACAAGATATTTTATACAAGATATTAGAGATCAACTAGTCCCTCCCCCCTTAATTTTCAGACAACATATAAGTCCCTAGGGGACAAGAGCACATAACTTACCAACTTATAACTTGTATAACAAAGACTCATTAAACCTTAAGTACTATGACTAGTAATATGACCAAAATTCTTCCTCATTTCACTCATCTTGTCTTGGACTCCTAATAGTGAACTTGACTAGTCCTAGTAGTATATAATAGGGCATACTAGAAGAGATAACACACACAACTCATTTCATTAACCAAAAACTAACACAACTATCTTGTTTCTCTCCTCCTAGGCTATGACCAAACACAAACACCCTTAAATAATTCATACAGTTTTATTTACCAAGTATCTAAGTATTCTAGTATCATATCTAAGGTATCCTAAGGTGTATTGAAGGCTTAGTTTAGCATTTACAATGGTTAAATCTAGAAAGTGCAAGATTAGGGTTTCTTGGGAATTAGGGTTTTCTAAGTCTTAGAAGCTTGGGTTTTGATTCTAAAATAGGGTTTAGATCTTGTTACTCTTCATCATACTTCACCCTAAGGTCATCTAAAACCCTACACTCTTTACATTTGTAATTTTACATGTATATGATGTTTATATAGTAAATCACCATCTAGGAAATATATTAACATGTAAAATGGATTTTTACACTTAATCTTGGTTTGATATACTTTTTCATATGCTATATTGATATTGAGAACATGTGGTAATGGAAGTATAAATATTATACAAGTATGGATCAATTTATAAAAGTATATACAAAATAATTGTTTAAAAGTTATTTATTGAAGTTTATGCATAAACAAATGTGAGCACTTGATATTCTTGGACAAATAATGGACTAAATGACCTAAAGTATAATGTGTTGTTGAGGACTTGTAACAAAGTTACTAAACTAAAAACTTATAAAAACAAGTTTTAAACACATTTTAACCAAAATATCCAAACATTTTGTTTTAATTACAAAAATAAGGTATTTATTTTATGTTTTTATAGAATACTACATATCTGACAATCGTAGGCATATAGAGAACTCAAAAAACCGAGCTATAACGAAAAATATACTCCATTTGCAAGTTTGACGATAATAAATGCTTTTATAAAAGAATTTTTATAAAAACTTATTTCTTTTCATACCTGATAAAAATATATGATTATTTTTCACAGAAAGTACATAATTTTAGGATTCTAAAACATTAAGAATCATAATTATTTGATCAATAACGAAGGAGTTATGGATTTTTTATGTTTACGATAATATATACTTTTATAAAAATAAACTACTGTTCATTTTAGAAACTTTTTGGAAAATATTTTAGTTATATAGAACTTTTAATTACGAAGACGTGCTCAAAAGAATCACTAAAATCGGAGTTAAAACGAAAAAGATATGACTTTTACGAGTTTACGACGATTAATTTTATAAAAATAGTTTTATAAAATATACATGAACAGTAAATTACTATTCACCAGAGGACTAAAAAGTTATAAATTTAGTATTTTGATAAATCTTCTTAATAAGAAAGCATGACATAAAGAACGTATAAAACGGACTTAAAACGAGAAAGTTACGACATTTTTACTAAGGTAATATTTATAAACATTTTAACTTTATAAATATTTTTTCTCAAATACAATTAGATGGTGATGTAGCTATATAGAATTATATACGGTATTAGTTATGCAAAGTACTTAGTATTCATACGACCTATAATTAACTAGGTTGCACTCGGACACTTACGTGACGTTTTTTGCGCATATGATATACTTTATTATTCATTCACTCGAGGTGAGTTCATAGCCCCACGTTTTTACGATTTCTATGATTTACAAGTTTTGGGGTGAGAACATGCTTTGTTTTACAATTGGGCACAAGTGGACATTTTTACCTTTTGATTACGTGTTTGCCTAAGTAGCGATAACCCTCTAAGCCCATTATCATGAACTGTCAATTACTTGTTATGAGCGCGAATGTTATAAATAGATCTATTTGGGATTGACATCCCCTTTTAGATGATTATCTATCACTGGACAAACGAACGTATACCATGTCAGATTTGGGATGTTGCTGGTTAGAACATCATCACAGGCAATGTTGGCAATTTATATTGCAATTCATACATGTTGAGCTTCAGTATCATGAGCTTAGGGAAACGTAATTACATTTTTTTGATGTTTGCATTTGTTGCATTATCATACACTTGGGAAATCTTGTGGTTCTACATTTTACATTTTTCAAACCTATGAATTTACCAATAATATTGTTGACATTTTAAAGCAATGTTTTTAGGAGGTCAATAAGGCACGAGGTGCAAGGGATACATTGGTGGTTATATTTTGGATGTCACATGCATAAAGATTTAGTTGCATTACATTTTGGGGAAACGTTTGTTATGGACTAGAATCTTTGTAATATTGAACAATGAACAAGTGAAGCTTCGGGCTTTTGTAACAAACAATTTGCTAAATCTAATGTATCGGTTTTAAATGACTCTTTTAATGGTCGTTCTTATATATATCTTGTGCTATTGATCTATGAAATAACACTCTCAAACCAATATTCCGTTGCGAACCAATTTAGGGGTGTTACACTCCATCACTCTTACATTTTATCAGTTCATCTAGCCCTCTCTGCTTCTCTGCAGGCTCATCAGATGCCTTCCCCTTAGCCGCTAGTATCTTACCCTTGATACTCGACTGAAGGGTCATGTTCATAGCTCTAACTCTCTCCTAAGCTTAATTCTCTCTTTCCTACTTAGTGCATCAGCTACTACATTCGCCTTACCAGGATGGTAGCAAATTTCGCAGTCATAGTCGCTTAAAAGTTCTATCCAATAACGTTTACGCATGTTCGGTTCCTTCTTAGTTTGTGATCAAGATTTCATCTCGTCTAGGTTGCTCAACTTTCCTAACGAGAGTTATATTTGGTTCTCCCATAACATGAAATTAATCATCCATTTGACTTCTTATGGGGTGATAATTAGTCAATCATCGGCTAGGTTTCACTTAGGACTCATCACATGTCATCCACAAAATCTAGTGGGTGTTCGTAGGTCAAGGTGAACTGTTTCGCCAATAAAACTGCTAGTCCGTCCTTGGGCAAAATTATCATAAGCCTTAAGCTAAGTAACAACTTTGAATCTCAGTTAACTCTATAACTCAATCAAACAAGAACTATCTTGAAATTAAGCTAAGCATCAAATTGTTATTTCAAACTTACTACAATTGAAAAGTTCATTCAATTCTAGGTTTGCTCCAAAAAAATTGGCGAAGAAGGTTAAGGTTTAAGTGATTCGTTCCAAAAAGAAGTTTGGAAGTGATGATTCATAAATCAAAGTTTCTAAGGGCAAAATCCGGTGTCAATGATCTGGTGTGTTCGAAATCCTTATTGATAATCCGAGGTGTTTGGTTCGTTTCTAGTGGCCGAATAAAGCGTAGACGTAGTGCGTTTCCCTTCTCGGAGACATGGTTTTAAAATTTGTTAACGGTGTTTATTTTGAGTAAACCATTATAAAGTTTGACCATCAATG
Source organism: Tanacetum coccineum (assembly GCA_026074375.1). Taxonomy (NCBI): domain Eukaryota; kingdom Viridiplantae; phylum Streptophyta; class Magnoliopsida; order Asterales; family Asteraceae; genus Tanacetum; species Tanacetum coccineum. Next base: position 4,944 of record BQNB010000337.1, read on the forward strand.
TAGTTTGAAGCAACATTGTTTGAAGTTTTTGTTAACCATAGTCATGTGAAAAGATGTCAGTAAAACTTTGTGCATTGCCTAAGCAATTTTTCGTATGTGGTCTGGACTTTGACTTTCAAGAAAATTGACGTTTGAACATGCGTTCAAAAATGATTTATGTTTCAAACCACCAACCATAAAAGATCCCAAAGGTTTGTACTTTGTAAGTTCTGTAAGAAAACGTTTCAATTGTATAAAAGTTTTTTCCGAAAGACATTGGTTCGTCCATATTGGTACCATCTCTGAAACAAGTACACTAGGGCGGCCTCTGTTATCACGATTAACGTGAGGAATTTAACCTAAAGGTATCACTCTCTCATGAATCCTATCGTTCTATCTATAGATTCCAAGGTCCAAATTATATGACAATACCACCAATTATGACTACGCTGGTCAGTGAGTTATTCTTAGTGCGACTAAGAATGTAATCCAATTGGTTGGGTTAGATCGTGGTGTATTCAGTCTTTCTAACAAAATGAGTAGTGTGGGGAAGACAGGGCATGTGATAACCGATAAGTGTATAAGTACTGTCATAATATAACATTACTCAAATTACCAGCATACATCTGCTTACATATAGTAATCAACATAAAGTTCGAACTTAGTTATTTGTAGCCATACATACATATATATACTCATGTATATAGATATAGTGAGCGGATACGAATGACAAATAGGCAATAGCAAGATCAGATAGCAGGAATAAGCATCTCAAGGCAACATACAATACAACTAAGGCATCATGGAAAACACTAGGCACCCAATGATAATCTAGATCTCAATGCTCGCAACCAATTTCATGTAACAGCACAAGGTGAAGGTACATACTCTACAGTATATACGTTCAAGGTCAAATCATTTTCAGGCGGTCTTAGTATCCCATACTTCCCCCTTCAACATAACTTAGGGAGGTTACCACCATTATTTCATGGTCCCCCGTGAATTAGGCATAGTTGATCAGGCTATGCATAATTTAGGAACTACCCCGAAATGGTCAGGCTAATCAACTTCCGTCATGTTCAAGGTTTTTATGAAAACTTAAGTTTGGTTATAGTCGCGTTTTTTATTTTTATAAAAATGGCATTCTCTATAACCTGGCTTTGATACCAATCTGTCGCACCCTGCTAAAGTGGAAACATAGGAATGCGACATAATGATTTACATAGCTCAAGGTACAAGATCATACCATAAAAGGTTTACAAAGATTTAGATTTACAATAGTTCACTAGTTTACATTTTAGATCCAAAAGGCACAAGTCTCTAGATAAACACCCCATGGGTGTATGTCTTTGGTTCCCATTACTCCCGATTTACCTTGGTTGAAAAGACACCTAAAAATGATACTCGAAAAGGTCAACATAAAGTTGGTGAGATCGTAGGTTTGATAACAACCCAATTGCTATGCTATAGTTTCAAAAGGTGGACAAATGTGCAATATGACAGTGAATACATACAATAGAATAGATACCCCCATAGCAACTCTATGCTATCATAGATTCAAGATCCACGAAGATTTCCAAAAGATATAGCTACCAACATAGCAACTCATACCATCAAAGATTAGATCCACAAAGATTTCCACTAGATATAGATACCAACATAGCAACTCATACTATCAAAGATTCTAGATCCACAAAGATTTCCACTAGATATAGATACCAACATAACGACTCCATACTACTCTTAGATCCATAGATACACAACAAATTTAGATACCAATAACGACTCCATACTACTCTTAGATCCATAGATAAACAAAAAATTTGATTCCAACATAGTAACTCCATGCTATAAAAGATCCACAACAATATAGATACCAATGCATGCAAAGTTCTCAACTCTAAGTTCACACGCACCTAAGCCTACCAGCTAGAGCTATACATAGGGCGGAAGATCACAAGACCCACACAGAAGATCCACACAGTAAGATATACATAGTAAGTTCTACCAAATCTCATGTCATTCACATAGCAGTCATAGGCACATAGCATTGTCCAAAAAGATCAAGTTTCACACAGTAAGAAAACAAGTTCAAAACATATTTGAGTATCATTTTCCCCCAACAGAAAAGAGTTAAAAAGTGAGGCTACGAGAACTCACCTTAAGCAAAAAGGTGATAAGTAGCAAGATCAAGATAAAACAAGCAAATGCAACAACGTCCGGTCACGACCTAATCCAGTTAATGTTCAATTTTAGATATACGCTCCAAAAGTGTTTTCAAGGTCGATGCATAGAGGTCAGATGCGTTGTACGGTCACCCTTAACGTTATCGGTGGTGTGATGGTTGACGACTTAGTTTCAAAGATAACATGTTCTAGTTCATACCTTAGTATAATATACATATACTATTTAAGTATCAATAGGTAAGTAATATAAGAAGACTTAGATAATAGGTATTTAGAAATATACTTTGGTGAATCCATTCGGTAACCTTAGTTACCTTAAGTATTTGTATAGGTTATAAGAAATGAGACATTTATTCATAGTAAACGACTTGGAGAAGTTTCAAATTTTATAATTATAAAATATATATTTTTCGTCTTTTTGTCGACTTATTAAAATAATAATATTTTATTATTTTGTCATAAAATTATGTTTTTTACTAAAAATCTAAGTATATGATTTTTTACAAAATTTTGGCATGCCCCGTTCTTTTATACAATGTTTTCCAAGGTTTCAGACCTCAATTTTAAACACTTTTCCACAAATTCACCATTTTCCGATAAAATGCCAAAAATTTACATCTCGCAACGTTTTTTCAAAATATATTTCTTCAAACGTGTAATATATATATCATTATATAAGTATGTTTTACTTTCAAAAGTCCGTTTTAATCGAATAAAATGACCAGTTTTGCTTAGTGGGCCTTAAGGCCCAATAGTGGTCCAAAACGTATTTATTAAGTTCTAAGATCCGATTTAGGTCCAATAACATACTTACTAGTAAATATAAGTTCGAGAAACAAGCCACAACATAAGCCAAGACTCACAGACCAAAACCAAGCCACGGTTTGGCTTAGCTTATTAGGTCGTGGCCCCTTAAGCCCAAAATAAGCTATCCGAAGCTTATTTTTTTAGCCGTTAAGCTACATGAGGCCTTAAATATCAGAATAAGACATAACCAAAAGCCACGAAATTAAGCCAAACCAAAATAAGGTCCACAATAAGCCGCTGCTTATTGGGCCTTATTGGGCCGTGAGCACCATAAGCTCCAAACAAGTATAATATGCTTTCTAATAAGCTAATAAGCTAATAAGCTACGTAGTTTCTTAGAGATCACAATAGGCTATCAAAATAAGCTTGCAAAAATAAGATACCATAGGTAAATAACCAAAACCATTTTCCTTATAACCTAATTTCCAACCGAAACTCATAATTACAAAATAAGCCGAATATTGCTTATTTTTAAGCTACACTATAAATAAGCTACTTAGCATATAAATGTTTTTCAACCATCACAACCACGACATAAAAATGATAAACCCTTGCTCCTTTTATTTGTTGTTCGAACCGAAACAAACACCCCTTTATTTACTTTTGAAAATTTAAGCTTACGATTTATAGAAAACGCCTCGTACAACATTCATCTATGCATCAATATACAACTAAAAGTACAAAAATATTCTTGAAAAAGATAACTTACTAAGAGGGTTTCGAAAGCGGGATTTAACATGAAACTAACAACCCAAATGTTGTTTTAATGATACACCAACTATTAGAATCAACTCGGAATGTTTACACCTTCATGTTCTTGATCAAAATCAACAAAATATATAAATCTTGTGTGTGTTTGCTGTTCGGATCAGCCAAGGGAAGGAGAGAAAAAGAAATGAGAGTTTTATGTGTTTTTGGGTGAAATGTGTGTATTTTGAAAGAGTATAAGCCAACAAATGGTATCATGGTTGGACAAAACCCCTAAAATGAAGCCTTGGTGTCCCTTTGGTGGTACAAATTCATTCAAGGCATCTAGGGGAATCCTAGGTGCCTTTCGACCTTGTTGGGTTACTTAACGATCATAACCCGTAGTTTAAAATGTGACCCGAAAGTTCCTAGTATTTTTAATGAACTCAAAAATACTTTTACATGAACTTAGAATATTCACACGACACCTTATATAGTTAAATTCCTTAGATTCAATTTGAACATTAATGGACGTGTCGGGACTCGTTATAAATATTTCAAGCTATTTACGGGACAACCCTCCCAAAACATGATCAAAATAGATAAAATCCTATAAAAAGGATAAACACAAGCAACACATAGATAAGATCACCAAGATAAACATTGATTCACCACCGTCAACACGGTAACTTGTTCTAACAGAAATGACAAAAGTTAAAAAGTCAAAGGACTAATTTAGAACATATAGATTCTAGAAAAGTGCAAGGGTTACATCCTTCTGGTTTGGTTTCCAATTCATGGGTTTTTTAATTTTATGTGATCTATAAATTGGTTCATCTTTTCATTTCGCTAGAATCAGGGTGAGTCGTAATTTGTGGTAAGGAGTGAGTTGCAAGTTTTTATTTTGATTTGTCTTGCTCTAATTTGGATAACATTTTAAGGCACTTTGATAATTTTATTCTTCCTGTTTGAAAAATTAATCAAGTAGTTTGATTTGATATTGGGTGTTGCTGTAAACAGTTTTTGGATCCTTTTAATCTAGATAAAGTTTCGTTAATATACACATTCATGACTATCACAAATGTAAATCCAAATTAAGATCTACATAACTTTATTCAGTTATTAGTCAAAGAATATTTTAGTTTATATTTAAACTAGTTTTAATACCATGCACAAGGTTTAGAAATGAAACCTCTTGATGGATTTCTTGGTTTGGAGAAGGGTTAAATCAGAATTGTTTCATACCTCCACAATGAAGGTCTAATAATAAATTTTGGGACTCGAAGCTTTTTCTTGTAATATATCATAAGAAGTGTTGTAACATGAAAGCGGATTGTGCTAAATTCTTATCGGGTTTAGGACCATCCATTCTTACATTAAACTATAAGCCAAGTTTTACCTACGCAAACTACCTTATTTCTCACAGGCATATTTATCTATTCATCCACCTTTATGTCTTTGGCAAAATGATTAATCATCCAAGAAATATGTCTTTGTTGAATAGATGTTAAAGTTCATGTGTTTCTTGTTATAATTATAATACAATCCGAACAAATATAAAACATAATATTAACTAATTGCATGTTCAAAAAATGCTCATCTTTCCCTCATAGCCATGTCCCCTTAAAATGTATAGCATGCACAACAACAATAAAAAACAACCTCATTATTAAGATTAAAGAGTAACCTTCACTGACATAATGGGGCCAAGATCATCTTGTTTGAGCATCAAATGATTTGTTATTACGACATTGACACAAAAATCTGATGCTTTGTAAGGCTTGATGTTGTTGCAAGTCCAAGATAATTTTTAATAACCAATGTGAATCATATCCTTCCTAAGATAGAACACTATATAAATTGAAATGTAAGATAACATTTTAATAGTCTAATTAGACATCTAACTTGATGAGAGAAAGTTCACGCCTATTTTGTAAGTATGCAATACATGAATGTAAACTCACCTTTTAGGTTCTTTTGTTTAACACATTTAGTTCCCCACCGCACATGTAAATAGTATAGCTAATATTGATATATAATTAAAAAAATCATGGATCTAACCTATGAGTCTTTCACATAAAATTAAAACCTTATACTTTATGTTGTTTGGGTACATTTCTTTTTACATCACATGACGTACATATTATTTTACTTCTTAGTTACCTTCATAGATTCTTCTATGATTTAAGCATAGTTGATATTACAAATTATATAATATTCTCCATCTTTGTTGCAGTGTCAACACCATAATCAATGTAACACAACTGAAAAAAACATTTACTTTCACATCTTCCTTGCATTGTATCATCATCTCATTAGTTGCTTTTTGTGTCTTTCAATGACTACTTTCAACGTCCCATTGAAACTGCTCTTTAATATAACATATCTTTATGGAAGTAAGCTTCTGATGTCCTATCTAGGACATTTTTACCTTGCTTCAGGTCCATACATGTGGCTATTACTTTCATCATGTGCTTCTTATGGCTCTTTATTACTACTTTGAACAACCCATTGTAACTACACTTTTAAAATGCTACACATCCCTGCAAGAAAGCTTCTCATGTCATAATGTAAGAACATCTTTACCTTGTTGCGGCCAGACATATGCAACATTGTCTCTTTGTATACGAGTTCTAATTAGCAATTCCAAACTGCGTGTTGGTCTCTTGGAATCTGATATAAGGTTTATCAAGGTAAACTAATCATATTCTGTGGCAACAAAGTAAGTTTTAAACAGATAAATTTAATATATATATATAAAGAATATAATATATATATATAATAATATAATATATATATATATATATATATGAAGAATATAAAGAACAAGTTTAAAACACACAGAAGTACTTTTCAACGTATAGGTTCTTATTAGAATCAAATAAAGAATCTATGACACATCTTGCTTGCGAAATAGCAAAGTGGTTGAATGATAATTGAGGTGTTATCTCCTTCAAACTTATTCTCTAATCAAAGTTATGAGAAATAAGAAAACAAACTATTTGGCTAGAACTGAAGCTTTAGCTTTAACAGTTTCTATTCAGTTTGTTTGAGAGATAAATGAACTCTTCAATGTGTTTCACATTAATGAAAAGAGATTAAATTTACAATAGGAATCCCTTTCCTTTTATAGGCACAGGGATTAGGGTTTACAAGTTAACCTAGTACGTGTGTCATGCATCCAATGGGTGGTTGAGATACCATTTAATGCAGACATGCTATAAAGTACCAGGTACAGTCCTTTAAGGAAAGTTGTTGTACTTCTATACCAACTTTAAAAGCACATTTTCCCAAGGAGATTGCTTTATTCCTTTTGACATAAAGCAATCTTTTTCCCACCATGTAAACCATCTAGAAGTGAAACAAACATTTTAATCTTTTGTTAAGGAGATAGACAACGTTCAGCTTGGAATTGTCAACCAAGCTGAACTGAAGCTCTTTCCAAAGGCCTTCTTTAGTTTCTGTACCGCTGCATAACCCGAAGTGAAGATACTTCCCAATCTTCTAAAGATCTGAAGAGCTAAAGCTGAAGATACTTCAACGACTCAAATTAAAAGACTTCAGCTTGAGTAACACTTAGGGGATTTTATGTTTAAATATACTGAAAGACTGAAGGGCTCAGGAACTGAACCTAACAATCTCCCCCTATTTGAATATATAAATAACCTAAGTTAAAATCAGTTGTAAGTGAGCAAAATAACTTCTTACACAACTGATATAAATTGAACAACATAAACTGATAACCTTTTATTATAACTTTCATTACAATACAATATACAAGATAAAGTTATTACAAAGGGTTACATGATTTACTGCCTTAGCTGCTTAATGGTTCTCATCTGCTTAAGTGGGTTCAGGTTTCTCTTATCAACTTCAGCAAGCAAAAGGGAACTGAAGGTCCTGGCATGACCATCCAACATAGGACCTTGATGATCTCTAAAGAAGATTTCTTATATAGTGTATAGCCTGGGTTTTGAGAAATCTTTTAGATCTTCAATGGTAACAAAATATTATCTACGATAAGAGTTTAACATGAGCATACCAAGGACAAGTTCGTTTAGCACAGTATCAGGTAAATGATCTTCATACTAAACTGATGACTTAAGCCTTTTGTTTGCTTTGAAGTAGTCAGGGATGTCATCAGCATGTTTTCTCTTCTTGTTTGCAAGATCATTTAATTTGTCGATAGGGTCCTGTTCACTTAGAGGAATGTCCAAGTTTATACCCAGTTCTGCTTTAGTTGTGTGTAAGTAGTCCATTCTTATTTGTATATGGCCATAGATGGTTTTCCATCCTTTTCCAGTTTTGTTAGGACATGCTTCCACTACTTCTCTCCATACACCGAGGTGCAGATCACTGGCTTTAAAGTTGAGAATAACTTTACTTGTACCATCCTCTCTGTACACTTTAAGTGTAATTGGACCCTTTTTGGTTAAGACATCATAGTTGGTGATTCTTGATTCAGCTCTTCTACTTAGCATTTTGTCACAGTATCTGTCATACTATAACTTATCATTGTAGTACTTGTTCACCACTTCTGGACCAAGCAGATCAACCAGTTCTACTTTTCTTACTTCCCCTTCTTGTTTGGCTGCTTCAGCTTTGGCATCTTCCTCTAGTTTATTTTGATGATTGATTTCTTCTTCAGTTATATGGATATGCCTTTCATCTTCAGTGATAAAATCAAACTTCTTTAGCTTCTTTATTCTAGAGGATTCAACCATAGAACCAGTCACATGAGTTTCATCATTAGAATCATTATTAGTGCTCTCTTTCTCAGCCTTCGCCTCATCTGAAGACATTGCTTTTTTTCCATTGTCTTTCTTGATGTGCTCCCCCTTAGGTTGAGAGGATCCTTTTGGTGGACTTTGGAAAGGACTTTGCATTTGAGTAGTGGTTGTGATGATTGAGGGAATTAATTTTGGTTGTTGGTTGTTCAGGTTTTCTTTTTTAGCATTCTTTTCAGCTCTTCTTTAAAAAAGCTAGGAAATGGTTGCTTGGTTTGTGTTTTTCTCCCCCTCAGTAGGGATAGTGTCAGCTTGGCCTACTAAAGGTACACTCTCCAGCTTTTGATAAGGCAGAATCTAAAACCTAAGCAAACTTGTTTAAAGCTTTTGTGACATTTAGAAAGAGACTTGGAAGAGCATCCAAGGTTTTTAGCTAAGCTTAAACTGATGCAACCTGTTTTGGTAGTAAAAGAAATTCCACTGGAAGTTCCCATTGAAGAGTCTTCATTTCAGCGACTTAAGATGTAAGACTGGTGATAGTTTTTGTAAAGTCCTCCAGCTTGGTGGGAATTTCTTTTAAATCTCCTGGTAGCTTAATTTCCAATTCATGAACTTGTTTCTTTAACCCTTTTACTTCTTTAGCCAGTTCATTAAACTTGGAGGGAAGGTCCTTCAGCTCAATTGGTAGTAAGCTACTAAAGTCATGAGCAGATAAAATCTTTGAGAATTCAGTTTGTAAAGACTTTACTAGAAGGTCATTAAGCTGTCCCACATTAGGAAAGGAGGGTTGAGCTTTAAGGAGAGCAGCTTCAGCTTTATCTTTGTTCTTCTCAAGTTCCAGTTTATGCTTTTGAGACTGGAGAATAAGGACTTGGTTGGTAAGCTCTTGAATTTAAGAAGACCTGTGAGATAAGTATTTAGGAACTGAAGTGTCTTTAGTTTTAGCATTTGTAGTAGTATGAACTTCATCCTCCTCATCTTCATTACTATCATCAACAACAATAACAGGATCATCTTCAGGTAAATCTAGGTCTTTGAAGCTTGTCTAAACATTTGAAACCACCTTTGCTAGATCTTCCAAGTTGATTGTTTTGGAGGGTTCTTCTTCCTTAACTTGTCTAGCAATGGAGTTGGCCCATTTCCTTGTAGTGGGTTGAGTGAGGATAGTTTCCAACCCTTTACTAACAGATTAGGTTTGGTATGTAAGAACATGTGGGTCAGTATCTGCAGATATATGATCAAATGAAGTGTTTTTGGTTCCTTTATACATACCCTGTTGTTGAGGTATAGAGTCATTAAGAGCAGATAATCTAGGATCAAGTTTAGCTGTGGAATCTGCTGAAGCATCACATCCTAATGCAAACTCACAGTGAATAATGAAAGATGCTGAAAAGACAGGCTTAGTTAAATTAAATGCTGACATACCACTATTGAGTTGAGGTATGCTCTTTCTTCACTAGTGACCCCTAAAGATGTTGGGCCACCAGTTGCTTGCTGGTCCTCTTTATGCATTCTAGTATCCACAGGTGTAAAAACTAGAGGCTGGCTTGGGTTTGAGTCCATGGCCGAGCTGGACTCTTTTCTTTTCTTAGAATGGCCAATTTTGGAACCAGTGGGTGCTTTAGAAGACCTACCTTTTGTTGCCTCTTTGCTGGACACAGAGGGTTGTTTTAAAGAAATTGAATGCTTCTTGTGTCCAAGTTTAGCTCTAGGCTTTGTGCCTTGGGGAACCCTCTCAGCATTAGAAGAAGGCTTGGGAGCTTTAAATACCACTGGCTTAGCTGCATTGCCATATAGCCAACATGTGGCCTGTGAAGAGAGGTTCTTCAAGTTGGTTGGGCTTCAATGCCCAATTGTTGACACTGAAGACTTGAGTGGGATATGGTGTTACTTTACCATCTCCATATCCTTCCTTCATCTTGTGCATCATCAATAGAGATAGAAATCTAGTGTAAGGTACAACCTTTTCCCTATGTCTTTTGTTCAGTTTGATGATGATGTTTTCCCAAAAGATAATGGCATAGTCAATGTTGATCCCATTTGATAGACTAGAAAGTATGATGGCATCTTTGTTGGTAATCTGATAAAAACCTCTAGTTTTACCTCTTAAACACTGGATAATCTTTGCCATTAATAATCTCCACTTAGGAGGAAGAAGACTCTTTTTGAGAGTCCCTTTGACAAGAACAGTTTCCCCATACCCGATTGTTATAAACCATGGCCTAACTATGTTAATAGATGGTGGTGCAACATATTTGCTAGAGTGAGGAAGGTAATGTGCACCAATGGCATTTCTAAAGGTGTTTACCCCTACTTTTCCATAGATACCACTACTGGGGATAGAGAAAGAGACCTTAGAGTTTTCAAGAGATTTAGCTGAGTAACAAAACTCGGCTAGGTATTCCTTATACATGTTTGGGGATTTGGTGAATGGTTCTCTAAGGCAGTATTTGGAAATGAAATCAGAAACACATTTGAAAAAAATCCTTGTTAGTGTGTTCTGGGTGTAGATATAACAACTCAAAATTTTCATCAACCTATTTTACTATGATCACAATTGTACGGGGAAATTTTTCGCTTTATTACATTACTTGCATTGTCAATATCTCAATATATAATGTAATTTGTATAACTAAAGTAGACGAGCTCACGCAACCTATCTATGGCCATCTTGTCTTCATATATGTCAAGCAAACATCACAATATGTCAAGTTAATATCATCATATCCTTATTACAAAGTACATTATTCCTATAATGTACCATTTGCAACGTTATATCAAAACGGGCTTTAGACCGTTATCGTATACCTCTAAACACTAAATTAGATGAAGAGTTAATATCTAAAGTGAATGTACAAGCTACTAATGCATATTTACAAGTAATATAATATCTCATTTGAAATATATAATCTCTTTAAGTCAAAGTACAAGTCCTTAAAAGCACAATATAACACTCATTCAACATGATCTCCAAAATAGTCGTTTTACATCTGTTTTTATTCTAGTTTCTTCATCACCACTTATGTACAAGCTACTACACTCAATATACAATGTGTAAACCCTAATTATTCTACTCTTAAGCTTTCATACATCCCTTTACACTCAAAACCCTAATTCAAAACCCTAAACCCTAAAACCGAGCTAGTTTCTAAACCATGACCCGTTTCTCGATATTTATCCATCATAAACCCAAACCAACTCTCAAATAAGTTGTAATAACTTAATTTACAACATTATCAATCATGTTCAATCATCATTCCATCATCATTTCAACAATATACAAGAATTACAACTGGAAAACCCTAAATGAACCCTAAATGGATCATATGACCCATTTACTCGTTTTCACCTATTTTATATCCAAAAAATCTATGGATTTTGCTAATAACACTTAATATAATCCTTGTGAATATTTATCTATCATTAAATTGGCAATATACAAGAATTAGAAGCTTGAAAACCCTAATAACCCATTACGTGCCCTAAAATGGAACCCGCGGCTTATTTGTTCATTTCAACCCATTTTAACCCAAACCACTTACCAACTCTTGATTATAATCCTTAATATATGTCATAAGATCAGTAACTAAACATTTCTAACCAAGAACACACGAATTATAAGCTTGAAAAACCAAAGAAAACCCTAACCGAACCATTACATGACCCGCGACCCAATTCCTTCAAATTTTGACCTATTTAATCACCACCCATGTGCAAGCACCTCCATGACCAGCTGCTAGGCACTCATAAGCAGCTTACCCACCTGCTTAAACCTTCACATGGCCAAAATCAAAGCCACATCTCCTCCCTTTTAACCACAACAGCCGCGGCAAGCTTCTAGGCCATCCAACACTTCACTCTATTATTCTAGCTTGTATAACTCACCACTTAGACCTCCCACATCAGTAGATAGATGGTACACATGTCCAACATCAGACCTTGAAGCTTGCTTAGCACCCTTGGTGATTTCAAGTATAAATAGGACCTCATATCCTTCATTCCAACTCGCACCCACCTTCCTCTTTCTATAACCCAAGTGAGCAACTATTCTCTGCTCCATATGATCCTAGGATCATCTAAGAAGATCAAGCAAGTGAATCTTTGAAGATTTGAAGCCCCGGGAACAAGATACAAGGCGTACGAGTGGAAATACTACCCGAAACGACCCATTTCCACCATTTTTGCTCCTTGAAGCTCAAACCCAGGTTCTAGATATTCTACTTCTGCTCCTACACTCTTATAATGTTCATATGATCCTACATAAACTCTTGTTAAAGTTTCATAACTCAATTCATGCTCATTTTCCGTTTTGATCCAAAACCGTACACCCGAAACCCTAATTTCGCGTTTTTCTTAAAACTAAATGTCATAATGGTTAAATGTTATTATAATCTATCCTAGCATGCTTAAATAATGTTAAAATAACCACTTTATTGATTATTGAAGGAATTTGAACTTAAAACCCGCGCGTTTACGTTTTGAAACCCTAATTTAACCCGTTTTGCTTCCTAGCCTAACGAATAATTATTTTAAACTTGCGTTACATTAAAACTTCATATTTTTGTTTATTATAACTTATAAATATCTTTTGAAATGTTAAAATAAGATTGCATGGCAATTTGTATATGTTTTATAATTATAATCCATGCAAGGGTTATATATCGTAACTTTCAGAAACTTATAACTAAAAGGACTGAAAATGTCATTTTATCAAAGTTATAACTATAGGGGTCTATTATGTCAGTTTCCAAAGTACAAGGTTTAATTTATCATTTTGCTATATCAACATTCCCCGGTTAAGATTGTGATAAGGTCGTCAGCTTTCATTTTGGAATATTTATTACAACTACATATCAGGTGATGTTCATAACCTCGCCTTTACTTATTTTACATGTTTTATAAACCCGTGAGGGGGATACATGCTTGTTACAAACTCTTTTACATACTCGTTTATCTTATAACAATGTGATTACTTTTCAAAGACTTAGTGAGATTCATAGCCTCGCTTTTACTTATTTACATGCTTTATAAACCCGCGAGGGGGATACATGCTCAATTGTTTTTAATATACACAAGTACTTAAAACCGATATTGTGAAGTTCATAACCTCGCCTTTACTTATTTTACATGTTTTATAAACCCGCGAGGGGGATACATGCTTGTTACAAACTCTTTTACATACTCGTTTATCTTATAACAATGTGATTACTTTTCAAAGACTTAGTGAATTCATAGCCTCGCATTTCAATCTTTTCATAAACCCGTGAGGGGGATACCTGCTATAAATTACGAATACAAGTGTTTTCCAAATTACATGCTATCCTGACATATCATTACAATTGCTGTCTAAGTTATCTATCCTACAAGTCATTAAATTTGACTTCAAGTCGTTAAATTGACTTTGGATATTAATGTGTTAATATTACAAATCCTACAAGTCGTTAAATTTGACTTCAAGTCGTTAAATTGACTTTGGGATGTTAATATGTTGATATTATGAGCTCTTCAAGTCATTAGATTGACTTTTGATGATAATGTGTTAGTGCGATGTGCTTAGACAAGGAACAAGACCAGACAAGACCAATCAGACCAAACAAGACAATAACGCAGTAATACACTGTTACTACAATAATTGCATTCGTTGCAATTATACAAATAACGGGTATATAATAACGTGACCCAAGATCATAACAATACCATTTTCATAATAATTGTGTTTGTACAATTATTACACTATGACTTGTATTCAAACTGTTTATCAAACCTATGAATTTCACTCAACCTTTGTGTTGACTTTTTAGCATGTTTATCTCAGGTTATTGAGCAATATACGGCACGGAGTGGCATGGACTCGAAGATGGCTAAAACTTGTTATCATTCACATTGTATGTAACTAGATTTTGGGACCTGCCTTTGTAAAACTCTGATTTGAAATGAATGATAACGTATCTTTTGAACAAACGTCTCTTTTGGGTCGTTTTCTATGATTATGATTGTTGTTTCCATGAAGTAATACCCCAGATTAGCTTCCGCTGCTATATTGTAAAAATGGGGGTGTTACAGATTGGTATCAGCGCCATGGTTATAGAGAACAAGGTCAAAACCTTAACTATAACCACATTTCTTTTTCAGCCATCAAAGTCCTCCGTGCCACTACATTCCGGATCAGTATGTAAAGATACATATCTATTATACTATTACATAAATAACTTATGTTATTTACAAACTAGGTTGTTATCAGAACGATGTCTTCTCCCAACCGCTCTACTTTCGATATCGAGGATGCTTTTTCCTCTATGAATATTCTTAACTATACTTCGGTCTCACCGGATTATTTCCCAGCTTCAGCAGGAAGCAGTTCTTTTAACTTTTCGGAAAACGCTAAAGATAATATAATCCCACCAGTATTCTCATCTTTCTACAATAATCCTTGTTTGAAGGACGTACAAGCATTTTATGCTAAGGAATTACCTATTTCATCACCAGATCCTATTACTCCACCAGCTATTTTGACTCCATCTCCGGTATTACCACCATCACTACTATTTGATCCTCGATATTTCTTTGTTCCTGAAGAACTATTACCACCTAAGAAACGAATCTGTTCCCCATCTTCTTCTTCAACTACATTACCTAATCCATCTCGGAATCAAACCTGTGATTTGATATCACCATCTTCCTCAGTTTATACTCCTACCTCACCTCAGATATTTGAAATAGGGAAATGTTCAACTAAGATGCATTTGAAACATCATGAGAAACAAGTCGAAGATATCTTGAATTACTTAGATGAACTCTCTTTTCATTGCATTGAGAAAATAGAAGAAGGACGTATTAATAAAATGATCATACGAAGAGATGGTAACAAACTAAAGACCGAACTTAAGAGAATCCGTACTCAGATTATCAAACTTTAAAAGAAGCGGTTAGGGCAAAAGGATAAGATTGCCTTTGCTCACTATAGAATTTCCGATCTTGAACAAATCATTGAGAAAATCCAAGCTCGTCACCAAACGGACCAGGAAGATCTTTAGGATGTCATCTACCAACAAACTCTTAGACTAGTTATAGCTTTATCTTAGCCACGGGATGTGTGGTATAAAAAAAATGCTTGTCAAATCTGACTATGTACAGTAAAAAGGCAAGTTATTTATAAAGGCAATCCCGTTTTATCTCCATCATTTGCATCATTATCTCCGTCTTTATGAATCATACCATGACTTCTAAGTGCTTAAAAATTCATTACTCTTTAAGCATTTTAAGCATCACATTCTCTTACTTTTCAAAACTTGTGATATCATTCTTACTACGTGTTATCTTATAGAATGCCTCCCAAAAGGACGTCAACATCCGAAACACCAGCCATAACTTTAGATGCCATCCGACAACTGATTGCTGATTTTACTGCAGCCCTGGAAGCACAAACTGCTGCCATGGCAAATACCGACAATCCCAATAGGAACACTGGACCCAGAGAAATTCCGGTAGCAAAAAGAGGAAACTACAAAGAATTCATAAATTGTCAACCTTTCTACTTCAATGGCACGGAAGGAGCTGTTAACCTCATCCGCTGGTTTGAACGTACTGAATCGGTGTTTTCTCGTAGCAAGTGTGCCGAGGAAGACAGAGTGACATTTGCTACTGGTACTCTAACTAATGATGCCCTGTCCTGGTGGAATTCATACGCTCAACCTATTGGAATAGATCAAGCCAATCAAATCGCTTGGACCGAATTAAAAAGACTCTTAACTGATAAGTATTGCCCTCGAACTGAAGTCAAGAAAATGGAAGATGAATTTTACAATCTGACTGTGAAAGGGAATGATCTCAAGACTTATGTTAGAAGATTCCAGGAATTAACAATCTTATGCCCGAATATGGTACCAAACACCGAGAAACTCATGGAAGCTTTCATCGGAGGATTACCCAGGAGTATTGAGGGAAATGTTACTGCCTCGAAGCCTCAAACTTTGGAGGAAGCCATCAACATAGCCCAGAGATTAATGGATCAGATAATAAAGCGTAATTCTATGCTAGAAACCAATGATCGCAAACGAAAGCTTGAGGATGAGAGAAACATCATCAACAACAACAACTATCAGAATAACTACAACAATAACAACCGTAACAATGATTACCACCGACAGCAGAATAGAAGACAAGAAACCTTCAGAACTTATACTGCCACCAATGGATATACTGGAAACCTTCCCTTGTGTAAAAGATGTAGACTACATCACACGGGACCTTGCAGTGTCAAGTGTCAGGTTTGCAACAAGATAGGTCACCAGACCAAGTACTGCAAAAACAACAGGGCCACAGGAAAGCATACTTAGAGATAAGCTTGCTTTTGTTCACTTTAGGATTTCTACCCTAGAAACAACTCTTGAGGATATTCAAGTCTCATCAGAATCTTCTTCAATCTAAAAACCCCAATCATCAAGCTACAATCCTTGTCGTTTGTTACTTTTATCCTACTGCAAGATACTTAGCATAAGTATCAACTCTTTTAGAGTTTCATATGTAAAGCTATCCATGAAATAATAAAGTGATGATTCCGTTACATCTTGTTATCTGATGATATCAAAATTCGGCATCGTTTATCAATTCTATTATGTTCAACTCTAAATACTCTCCTCATACCTTTGAAACATAAATTATCATCCTCGATTATATGGGCGTCAGTACAATCAACATCTCAATATTATCTAACAATTCATGATCATATCATTTTCTACACATTACCATATCGTGTTTTTATGCTTAGGTAAGACGATTTATGATCATCTTATTGAAATGAATTAGGTCACTTCTTCATTTGAATAAGGAAATTATAAATCTCCGAACTATGAATTTATAAATTCTCAGTTACAAGGAGTTGAACGCTTCTTTTTGTAAGTGACAAATTATAAATAAGTAGGCTTAAGTATATAACATACGTACAAACAAGTTTCTTTCAATTCGTTTGTACAAACAATTCCTTAATCATTATCATTATTACCTTCATTATCATTATTACCTTCATCATTTATTCATTTCAAAATCTATATCTCACGTGATTAGCAACTCTCTTACAAATTCATAATCATTCTTTGACATCACTCATTCCATGATCTCCGTATTCTAAAATTTTCTGTTATATTCTGCAACATAATAACAAGGAAACACACAAGAATCTATACAATGTCAAATGATTTCAATACCACTAGGTATGAAAATTTTGACAAAGACTTGTGATAGCATTCTTATTCGATGTTGACTTTTAAAGGTTAATGAATAACGATTCTTTACGATCAGAGTAGCGCAGCAGAAGCGTGGTAGGCCCATAACCCACAGGTTCCGTAAATCAAAGTATCCCATCCACCCAGGTTTTATCAAGATCTGGAGAAATTCTATTAGCTGTCATAAAAAAGGTGTGGTCTTGAAAATAAGTAGACGTGTGAAAGGAGGTAATTATAATTATGGTGCGCAACATAATTATAAATGCATCACACACGTGGACTTGTGACCTTGATTAAGTTTTCTTACATAAAAATCAAATTTCATACCCTAGTACCTACAGTATTCCTAAATAATATCTACTACAACTTTCAACTAAAATCTCGGAACGAGATTTCTGTAAAGAGGTGGAGATATAACAACCCATAATTTTCATCAAATACAAAACCTATTTTTTTTTATTATCACAATTGAGTAGGGGAAAATTTTTTAGCTTTATTACAATAGTTGTATTATAATAATTCAGTATATCATGTAACTTACATAACTAAAGTAGACGAGCTCACGCAACATCTCTCTATGGCCATCCAATGTCTTCATATATTGTTCAAGCAAATATCATTTAAAATGTCAAGTCATATCTTAATTATGCTTATTACAATAGTACATTTTTTCTATAATGTACCATTTGCAACGTTATATCAAAACGGGCTTTAAACCGTTATGTATACCTCTAAACCCTAATTTCATGAAGGGTTAATATCTAAAGTGAATGTACAAGATACTAAAGCATATGTACAGATAATATAACATCTCATTTGAAATACTACCCCCCACACACTCCCTCTAAGTTCAAGTACAAGTCTTATAAAGCACAGTACAAAATCCTGAAGCATTGGAACTCCAAAATAGGCGTTTTACGTCCGTTTTCATTCGCAGTTTCGATTCATACTGCAGATACACTTCGCTGTTTGTACAAGCTACTACACTCAATGTACAATGTTTTGTAAACCCTAATTATTCTATTCATAAGATTTCATACACATTTTTACACTCAAAACTCCTAAATTTCAATAGTCAGAAAGAAACCTAACCCGAGTCAAAATAGTTGAAAATCACATGACCCGTTTCTGGTTTTTATCCTTCATTACCTACAAACCAACAAACTCAAATAAGAGTTTTTTGTTTGTTTCTTCTTTTTCTTGTTGTTATTCTTTGTTTTTGTTATCTTTTGTTTTTTTTTTTAGGGAGGTTTTGTAATTTTTTTTTTTGTTATTTTTTTTTTCTTGTATTGTTTTATTTATTTTTTTTTCTTTCGTGGTTCTTTTTTTTGTGTTTGTGTTTTTTGTTTGTTTTTTTTCTTGCTTTGTTCTTGTTTTGATTATGTTTTTGTTTTTTGAGTGTTTTTTTTTTTGTATTTTATTTTTTTGTATTTTTGTTTGTTTTTTTTTGTAATAACTTAAATTACAACATTAAAAATCATATCCTATCATCATTTCATCATTTCAACAACAATATTCAAGAATTAAACCCAGAAAACCCTAATCTAGTTTTAACCCTAAAACCTAAAACTAGGCCCTAGTTCAGAATCAGATCAGTCTATAAAACATAGGATCTGAGAAATATCAATAGGATCTGGATATTAAGTGAAAACACTAGGTTGTAGCCCTATGTCTTGTGATCATTTTTCCGGTGGAATCAACCCGATTCGACGTCGGATGAATTTTGTTACAGCAAATGGCAAAGGTACGCAGATTCTGCACACCTGTAGTAAATGGCTATTATCTCTAAATTTTTCTATAGTAACCCTCAAATATGTAAAACTAAACGTTGTAGAGGACTCAAATATCTAACAATGCTCGGTGGTTTGAGCTTCAACGGAATTACGGTTTGTAAATGGAAACCATTTTACCGAGACTGATGTTGGCTGTCCAAAAACAGCCATGTATAAATCAAACCAAACACCCCTAAAACGATTTAGAACCCACCTCCACCTTGCATTTTCTAGCCTTCATTACTCCCGAACCCATTAGCCTTCCACATCACCCCCCCACATGTGTCCACTTACTACGGTTATCACAGTTTCTTGTCCTCTAAGTGTTGCTAACACTATAAATAGGGAGGCCCAAGACCCCCCCCCATATACTTACCATTCTAACTCATCCCCCACTTCTTCTTTCTATAACCCAATTGAGCAAACATTCTCTGCTCCATATGATCCTAGGATCATATAAGAAGATCAAGCAAGCGAAGCTTTGAAGATTTGAAGCCCCGGGAACAAGATACAAGGCGTACGAGTGGAAATACTACCCGAAACGACCCATTTCCACCATTTTTGCTCCTTGAAGCTCAAACCCAGGTTGCGTGACGTGGCTGTTTATTATCATTTTGCTATATCAACCTTCCCTGGTTAAGATTGTGATAAGGTCGTCAGCTTTCATTTTGGAATATTTATTACATCTACATATCAGGTGAAGTTCATAACCTCGCCTTTACTTATTTTACATGTTTTATAAACCCGCGAGGGGGATACATGCTTGTTACAAACTCTTTTACATACTCGTTTATCTTATAACAATGTGATTACTTTTCAAAGACTTAGTGAATTCATAGCCTCGCATTTCAATCTTTTCATAAACCCGTGAGGGGGATACCTGCTATAAATTATGAATACATGTGTTTTCCAAATTACATGCTATCCTGACATATCATTACAATTGCTGTCTAAGTTATAAATCCTATAAGTCATTAAATTGACTTCAAGTCGTTAAATTGACTTTGGATATTAATGTGTTAGTTTCATAAATCCTACAAGTCGTTAAATTTGACTTCAAGTCGTTAAATTGACTTTGGATATTAATGTTAGTGTAATAAATCCTACAAGTCGTTAAATTTGACTTCAAGTCATTAAATTGACTTTGGATGTTAATATGTTGATATTATGAGCTCTTCAAGTCATTAAATTGACTTTTGATGATAATGTGTTAGTACGATGTGCTTAGATAAGAAACAAGACAATAATGCAGTAATACACTGTTACTACAATAATTATATTCGTTGCAATTATTACAAATAACGGGTATATAATAATGTGACCCAAGATTATAACAATACCATTTTCATAATAATTGTGTTTGTATAATTATTACACTATGATTTGTATTCAAACTATTTATATCAAACCTATAAATTTCACTCAACCTTTGTGTTGACTTTTTAGCATGTTTATCTCAGGTTATTGAGCAATATACGGCACGGAGTGGCATGGACTCGAAGATGGCTAAAACTTGTTATCATTCACATTGTATGTAACTAGATTTTGGGACGTGCCTTTGTAAAACTCTGATTTGAAATGAATGATAACGTATCTTTTGAATAAACGTCTATTTTGGGTTGTTTTCTATGATTATGATTGTTGTATCCATGAAGTAATACCCCAGATTAGCTTCCGCTGCTATATGTAAAAATGGGGGTGTTACATGCTTCCAAACACTTCATTGATTCTTAAGCTGTTTTATGAGAAGTTTAAGAAGCTAATATGCCATTTCACTAAAATAATTAACCTGAAGATTCTTGTTTAACATATCTGTAGTTGTAGGTGGTGTAATAGGATATCTTTTTTCTACCAGCATGTAAATTATTCTAGATTGCAAATTCAAGCAATGCACTCCATATGAGTCAAATAGCTTCCAGCTCAAAACTTTGTACCTTTATTGCAACTTCTAGATTTCATCTTCTACATGTGGTTCAAACGTTATCTTTAAATCTCCCTACAGCAGCAAATCCATATCCTCCACTAGTCTTGTTGATCCATATTTAGCCTTTACTAGCTTGTACAGCTCTACTAATCTTCTCTATCAACACTCTTAAGTAATTGACTAAAGACTAAGTACATCTTTGAACTTCCATCAGCTCTTATTATTTGAAACTAGTTGTTCTTTCCTTCTTTATGAATCTTCCAGTCAACAATAGTTGGAGGCTTAGTAGCTAAAGGTACAGCATCAATTGAAACCTCTTCTTCATCTAGAATGACTTCCATTAGACTTTGAAGCTCTGTTGTATCTTTATTCTCATCCACCTTCTGCTTCTTAGTACTCTCTTGTTCCAACTCTTCTCTTGCTCTCTTTGAACTTCCTTCCACCAAGTTTGTTCTGAAGTCAACAAATGTATTCACCCTCTTGAAAGCTCTATCAAACATCTTCTGAATAGAATCAAAAGATTTATTCTTCAAGTATTTAATCTTCTTTCCTTCCATATTCTTCAGGTAAGTACACATGATTTTTCTTTGTTAAGCATGGGTTGGTGGTTTGTTTCTTTTCTATTTTGCTCTTTTAGCTGCAAAGTGCTTTCTTCTTTACTCCAAGAGTTGTTTAAATAAATTTTCCTTTTCTTCAACAAACAACTCTTCTTGTTCCTCTACTTGCAGTCGTTGAGCCAATTCATGATCAGCCTTAATCTTAGCCTGAATATCATCCCATTCTTCAGTCAAGGCAACATTGGCTTCATCCTTCTCCTTTGCAAGTCTCTCATCTTCATCAAACTCAGCTTGTAATCTTAAGGCAGTTTCTTCATCAAGCCTGATTTGATCTTTCTTCTTTGCAGGCTTCACAGGTTCTTCTACCAATATCCCTTTTCCTTTGTCATGTGATTGACTTTTGTCCTGTAATTGTTGTGAAGATTTGGTTGTTATAGATTCCACTAGCTCTTGTATAACAACCCCTTTCATCTTGGGTTTTGTACTTTTCAATTCTTGAAGTGCTTGAGCCAAAGTGAGATCATCAGCAGTAGTTGTTGTAGCAGCACTAACAGTTGTTGCAGTACTAGCAGTACTAACTTGAGCAGCATCAACGATTAACTTGGCAGTATTAATGACTTCAACTACTTCTTTAGCAACATCTTTAACAGTATCTTCTTGTTCTGCAACAAGCATCTCCTCACCAGCATCCTCACCAACAAAAACACTAACCAGTGTAATTTCTTTGTCTGTATCAATAGCATCAATACTCCCCTGTTTGGATGCATCCTCACCTAAACTTTCTTCATCATCAGAGGATTCTACACTAGCTAAAGCACCAACCTTTCTTAATCTTTTCAGCTTATGAGTTCTTGACCTCTTTTTCTATTCAAGTTTCTTGACCCTATTTTTTAAACTATCAATCTCCTTCTATTGAGTGGTCTTTGTCTGCTCCAAATCAAGAACCCTTTATTGTAAATTGGTACATAGTTCCATCAATTCATTAAGTTTAAGTCTATCCTCATCACTTCAAAGTGTGTTACCTCTTGCGAGCAGTGAATCATTAGAAAGTTTAGATACATTCTCAAACCTAGTTTGAGCAATAGTATCCCCCATGGTTTCTTGGCACCTGGGACCACTACCTGAATCAGCTCCATGGAAACTGGATTTATTAGGTGTTGCCTTGGATCGGGTCTTATTGATGTTACCACTCTCCTGCTATGCTTTTAAGCTAGAAGCAGTAGTGGCAACCCTCGCCAAACTGTCACCCAACTCCTTATGGACAACCTCATCTGCAATATTATCAGTAGAACCATTAGGCTAAGGTACCTCAGTGTTCTTTCTTTTATGCTTCCTAGGTTTTTGAGCCTTTTAAGGTTGAGATGTTAATGGTTGAGTAATGGTGGGTGTGTGATGGGGATCAGTTGGAATTGCTGAACCTTCACCCAATTGTGATTGGTTTTGTACCATCATTGTTGGAAACAAAGGTGTTACTCTACCAGAAAAACCTTTTCCAACCCTTCTCATATTTGCAAAAAATCTTTAGTATGAGAGGGTGCAACATAAATCCTCTTATGAGATGACAGATCATCAAGTTGTTGTTCCAAAAAGACTTGTACAAACCTTGGATTTATCAAAAAATTTCCAGACAAATTATCTAAGTTCTTCATCATACTTTCAAAAATGAATTATGAAAAGTTGAATTTCTGATTTGTTGATAAACAGATAATGGCAGATGCCATATTACTACTAAATTCATTCCATGGAGTAGTCTTTGGACTTAGACATTGTAAAATAGTGTGAATCAGAAATTTCCATTGAGGGGAGAAGAACGGTTTATAGAAAGTTAGTTTTTGTGAAACTTTCTCATACCCCATCAATGCAAGTTGTTTAAAAATGGCAGAATTAGGTATACAATCAATACCATTTTCATCTGCTAGTTGAAGATCTCTTCTAATAGATGTTTCAGTAATGATTATCTTTTTGCCATCTACTGGGGCATGTAACTGTGATTCCCCATTGATAGTTTTAATCTTGACAGTAGACTAGAACTGTTCAATGCAAGATGTATATATTGTAGGCTTAACGGTTAATGCATACTTTATATGGTGTGCATTTAAAAAATCTACAATTTGTTCAAATTCATCACTCTCTGAGGATTTAGACAAAAACGCGACCAAATTATGAGTATCTGCAAACTTTAGAGTCGCCATTTGTGTTGGGTTTTGAAAATGGATGATAAAATTAAGTTAGGGTTTGAAATTTGAGAGTATTTGGAAGAGTGAAATCGATTAAATGATTTGATTGAAATTGATTATGAAAATATAGTGATTGAAACCCTTAATCAAAATATTTATGAAAAATACCCTCAGCAGCATTAACGTTCATCTGGTAGTAGTAAGTTATGCCTAGCAGCATTAACTTTCAACCAATAGTAGTAAGTAACCCAGAAGTAGTAACTCAGCAGAAAGTTATGCCTAGCTGCATTAACTTACAACCAGCAGTAGTAAGTTATGCTTAGCAGCATTAACTTTAAGTCACCAGGATTAACTCTAATTCCATTCCAAACAGCTTATCCATCATCAATCTAACACTTTTCGTTGCTTATCCTGCAAAATGTTAGTCCAAAAACAAAGAAAACACAAGCCATAGCAATTTTTACAATTATCACAGTATTAATTTGTCACACCCCACCAAGACAGAAACGCGAGGTGTAACATATTAATAAACATCACACAAGATGATAGATAAAACACCATACATGATTGAGATAAAAGAAAGTTATCCGAATTACAACAATACCAAATACAAGTTTAAAGAGTACAAAAGTCAACATAAGTTATTTTTCATCCGAACATGATATCCCAAAAGACAGTAACTTGGAAGAAAGTAGACATTCTTGAACAAGTCCAAATGTAATTACACTAAGTTTCTACTTTAGGAATGTCACCTAAAAAGCATGATAAAGATGGTCAAATATCAAAATAGTTGGTGAGCTCACAAGATTATGTACACAAAATATAGTTTTACGAAAAAGTAGATGTCCAATAATAATTTACCAACCAAATGGAAAGTTATCAAAAACTGTTGTCCAAACCAAAATCAATTTCCAAACAAGTTGATAGTCCAAAACAAATCAAGTTTTCAAAATAGTTCCCGTTACATAAAGTAACGTAATACAAAATCAATGTATATGTATGCTATAGTGTTTATGCAAGGCATTACTTAAACATATTTAGCCTAACCGTTCCAAACATCCAATCAAGTTCTAGTTGTATAGTGTGGCACAAACACTTAGTACTATGCGTCCTTGTGCGGGGAGTGAGGAGGGGCTAATCTCCTAATAGCGCTATCCATAAGTACTAACGTCTCAATCCCATTGAGGGGGAAAGTGAGTTAAAAGTAGTAGTGGGTTCCAAGCATCAAACAACATACATATCAAGTTCAATGTTCAAAGTTTAACACGTTTTGAAAATTTAACAAGTTCAAATCAAGATCCATAAGTTCAAATCAAGATCCATACGTTCAAAACAAGTTCAAGTTCAAATATACTCAAAAGATTAATTACTTAAAATTAAGATCATAACAAATGACACATCATGCTTTCCACCCCAAAACATCTAAAACAGGAAAAAAGGGGAATGTGAGAAACTTACCTTAGAAGTTAGAATGACAATAGGACTTCTCGGAAAACCACACTAAGTAGGCAACCCAAACGAATATGCAACCATTCTACTCACAACCTAAGGTATGTAATATAACTAATTATATCCTATACGATATGCTCGGACAATATTAAGGTTCATTTGTTAAGTCTTGTGTTCACATTTGTTTCAAAAGACACATTTATCACAAAGCGAATTTCCCCTAAGTTTCCACGAATTTCCTGTCAATTTAAGTATTTATTTAACCAAGTTAACCAAACATTCTGGTCAAGATACTGCTCCAGGTCAAAATCCCATATTTTAGGTGTGTCCATGAATTTTCCCAAAATTTATTAAGGATTTATACTCGACCATTTATACACGACTCCAAAAATGGCCAAATCTGGACATACTAAAGTATTTTAATTATCAGAGGGTCTAAATCAAGGTTATATGAGTTAGGCCAATGGGAGACACTAAATAATCCATACAAGTGTCTCCCATATGAGTTTCAATGATAGATTCTTCGTGGTTTATGATTTATGATCATTTTAGTACAAGGGTTGAAAAGAGATTTTCAGGCAGTTTTGACACCTTTCACCATTTTGGAACTTTGACTAACCAAACGACCTCATATTTTTAGAAGGATTATATTTATGGAAACTAGACTCAAATCATTTGATTCTAGGCTCTTGAATCTGGTCAAAAGGTTTATTTATCATCAACTTATGCTCCAATCAATATGACCAAAAAATAAAATAGGGGCTGTTTGAAATGTAGCTTTGACTTAATCAAGTCAAACCAATAACCCAATATGCAAAAACAACCCAATCACCTCCCACAATCATATTATACAAGTCTTAACATAATTTTAATCAAAAAATCTCAGTGGGTTCATGGGTCAAAAGGGCTCTTTTATACAAAACATACAAGGTGTGTCATAACTTTTGAAAATCAAGGCTTTTCGTCACTTGTCTTGCATAGATCTTGTCGCAAAAATAAAAATGCACAACCCAACGTTTTTGTACATAATTATTACTTATTTAAGAGTGTTATATC
Source organism: Tanacetum coccineum (assembly GCA_026074375.1). NCBI lineage: Eukaryota > Viridiplantae > Streptophyta > Magnoliopsida > Asterales > Asteraceae > Tanacetum > Tanacetum coccineum. Next base: position 31,486 of record BQNB010000337.1, read on the forward strand.
AAGAAAATAATTTACCCACAAATATTTTACAATAGTATGCATAAACATGCAAGAAAAATCAAGAAAACCTTATTTTTTGAAGAGTTTTGGTACAAGAGACATACTAGTCATCTTGTACCATGATTTTTACCTTTAATCTTGCACCCAAAAACTAAAGATGATAGTGTTTTTATGGTGGTTAAGATACGGCAGCAGCAAAAAGACCAAGGAGGAGAGAAAAATTTGTTTGTTGGTAGATCTAAAATGAAATAAGTGGTATTTAAGTTTTTATAGGAACAAGAGTGGATGGTTTTGTATTGCATGAAATATCATTGGTTGTGGGAGTGAGCTTGGTCAGCCATAAGACAAGGAAAAGAAGGGTTTTATGTTTTTTTATTATAGTGCAAGAATTATTTAAAAGGTGTATGTTAATTTGTATAAATTGTGTCCAATTGGTAAATACGTAAAGCGTCGTAAAAACGTAACTTTTAGGATAGTTTATGATTTTTTTAAATTATGTTTTCCCATATATTTTGGCATTGTTATAATGTTATTTGAGCATATCGTTGGTCGTTAGGACCATTAACTAGGATCGTTAGGTCAAAGGTGCGATCGTATAACTAGGGTTCCTAGAAAAATAAGCGTTAAACGCTAAAAATAGTATGACCATATAAAAGTGACTCCATAAATAATTAGAAGAGTCAATAGTACTATGTTTGCTTTCAGTTACTGATCTCAAAAATTGACGGATATCACAGTTTTCCTATGTTAAAAGGAATTTTGTCCTGAAATTTCAGTTGCTCGTCCTAAGTCGTAGTGCGCGAACAGTTGTGGGTACTTGCGCTTCATATCGTCTTCTCATTCCTAAGTAAATTATGGTCCTCGTTGGGAGTTCCAACGAACTTTTACAATCAGAATCCGACTCCTTTTCAGCTTCTTGACCTCACGGTCCATGATTTCCATCGGTTGTTTAACAAAATGTAGTTTGTCATCGATCTTGATTTATCTTAGCGGTATATGCAAGTTTACGTCGGCTAGGCATTTCTTTAGGTTCGACACGTGGAATGTGTCATGAATTCCTACAAGTTCTTGCGGTAGACGTAATTGATAAGCAACAAGACCTACTCGTTTGACAACCTCGAACGATCCTACATATCTTGGTGAAAGCTTGCTTCTCTTACCGAAATGTACCACGCCTTTTCAAGGCGACACTTTGAGTAGTACTTTATCGCCGACACTTACCTCTAACAGCTTTCGTTGATTGTCGGCATAACTCTTCTAGCGATCTCGTGCAGTCTTTAATCTTTCCTTGATTTGCACAATCTTATCAGTAGTCTCCTGGAAATCTCTGGTCTAATTAGCTTGCTTTCTCCTACTTCTGCCCAAGCTATGGGCGTTCGACACTTCCTTCTATACAATGCTTCAAAAGGAGCACACTTCACGCTCAAGTGGTAACTGTTGTTGTATGAAAATTCTACTAACGGTAGGTGAGTATCCCAGTTTCCACCAAAATCAATTGCACAAGCTCTAAGCATATCTTCAATTGTTTGGATGCTACGCTCACTTTGGCCATCAGTTTTAGGATGGTAAGCTGTACTTAAATTCGGTCGCGTTCCTAATGCTTTCTGTAGTGATTGCCAAAATCTTGATGTAAAATGACTGTTATGATTAGATATGATTGACATAGGCACATCGTGCCTTGCTATGATCTCGTTGGTGTATAGTCTTGCCAAATTTTCTATCTTGTAATCTTCACAGACAGCTAAGAAATATGCAGATTTGGTCAGTCGATCAATTATGACCCAAATCGCGTCATGCCCGCTACTAGTTCTCGGTAATTCCACTATGAAGTCCATAGTGATATTCTCCCATTTCCACTTGGGAATCTTTGGCTGTTGGAGCAATCCCGAGGGTTTTTGGTTTTCTGCTTTGACTTTAGAGCAGGTTAAACACTTACTTACATGTAAAGCGATATCCTTCTTCATTTTGGGCCACCAATATAAGTCTCGTAATTATAGTACATCCTGTCTGCTCCAGGATGTACAGAATACTATGTGGCGTGGCCTTTATTCATGAACAAAGTTCTCAAATTGCCATAAGCTGGCACCCAGATTCGCTCAACAAAATATAATCTGCCATCTTCTTTTATTTCAAACTGTTTGTCTAATCCTCGCAACATTTCTGCTGGGGTGTTGACATCCTTGAAGGATTCGCTCTGAGCTTCCAGTATCTTAGCCTTAATGCTAGAGTGAATCGTTATGCTCAAAGCTCGAGCTCGTCTCAGTTTCATCTAGTCCTTCTTGCTCAATGCATCAGCTACTACGTTCTCTTTACCTGGGTGGTAGTGAATCTTGCAGTCATAAACGCTGAAAAGTTCTATCCATTGTCTCTGACGTATATTTAATTCTTTTTGATCAAAAATATGCTGAAGGCTTTTATGATCAGTGTAGATAACACTCTTTGTTCTGTACAAGTAGTGTCTCCATATTTTGAGAGCAAATACCACTGCGCCTAACTCCAAATCATGAGTGGTGTAATGCTTCTCATGGATTTTGAGTTGTTTGGATGCGTATGCTATCACTTTGTTTCTCTACATCAAAACGCAACAAAAACCTTGGTTCGATGCGTCACAGTAAACTATAAAATCATATGCGCCTTCGGGAAGTGCCAAAATCAGGGCATCACACAACATCTCCTTTAATGTGTAAAAGGCGATCTCCTGCTTATCACCCCACTCAAACTTCTTGTTTTTCTAAGTCAACAGGGTAAGAGGTTTTACGATCTTTGAGAAGTTTGCGATAAATCGCCTATAATATCCCGCCAATCCTAAGAATGAACGGGTCTCGGTTGGGGTCTTTGGTGGCTTCCAGTTCTTTACTGCTTCAATTTTGCTGGGATCCACATGTATTCCTTCACTGTTCACTACATGTCTAAGAAAACAAACCTCTTGTAGCCAAAATTCACATTTTGAGAATTTCCAGAACAATTTCTCTTTTTTAAGTAACTCTAATATCAGCTTCAGGTAAACTTCACGCTCCTCTAGGGACTTTGAATAAATCAAGATGTCGTCAATAAATACAATGAAAAACTTGTCAATATACGGCTTACATACACAGTTCATAAGGTCCATGAATACCGCAGGAGAGTTAGTCAGACCGAAAGGCATGACCGTGAATTCAAAATGCCCGTACCTCGTCCTAAAAGCAGTTTTGGGAATGTCTTCTTCGCGTACTCTCAACTGATGATATCCTAATCGAAGGTCTATTTTTGAGAAGTACCGCGACCCTTGCAGCTGATCAAGCAAGTCATCGATCCTGAGAAGAGGGTAGCGGCTCTTGATAGTTAGCTTGTTTAACTTTCGATAGTCTATGCACATACTGAACGAACCATCCTTCTTTTTCACAAACAACATAGGAACTCCCCATGGCAAAGAACTAGGTTGTATGAAACCTTTTTCTTGGAGTTCCTTAAGTTGGTTTGATAGTTCCTGCATTTTCGTAGGTGCCAAACGGTAAGGTGATTTTGTGATAGGCATAGGTTCAGGAATAAGATCTATAACAAACTCAACTTTATGAGTTGGGGGTAAACCTTATAGATCATTTAGAAATACGCTAGGGAGGTCATGTACAATAGGGATGTCTTCGAGTTTTAGCTCACCGACTTTCATTATCTTCAACTGTTTCAAGTTTCCTTCAGGCCGTTCTCCATGATCGTCCAGAAATCTCTCTGTTAGATAATGAGATTTGGAGAATTTTCTCAAGACCAACTATTCTTGCCTTAAGCTTGGATAACCAATCCATTCCTACAATCACGTCAAAATTACTATATCCAAAAGGGATCAAGTCGATAAGAAACGTATGACATTCTAGTTCTAGTCCGCATCCGTAGATAATTTTGTTGGTTTCTACTTTAGACCGTTGGTTATTTCGATCCAGTAACCGGATTTTATAGTATTAGGTTTCGCGTTAATCAAAAGTAAGAGCTCGGTCGAAATAAAACTAAAATCGGCACTGGAATCGAATATTACTGTAGCAAAATGATTGTTCAAAGAAAAATACCCATCACGACGCTCGAATCTTGCAACATACAAGTTGCGAACTCAACTTTTCTTTCAGCTAGGCACTTGCTAATGTGGAGCACAAACTCCATGCCTTCTAGCCATGATCGTAAGCCAATTGCTCCTTGAGTTCCGAAGAATTCATTAACACCACACGACTTAAATGTATCAAAACTGCAACCTCGAGTGTTGCATACTTGGTTTATCCTTATCTCTCTCGCTTTAACTTAAGGTCGTTGGCATTTTGATAGTGTATACCTCTTGTAACTTCTCATAAGTTAAATAAATTAACGGTCTCAATTTCCGGTGAATAAAGCTCGTATCTGCTTATAGGTTCATATGGTATTGATGTACCTTGATTGGTTTCCATGATTCATTCATGGGTTGCGCGTGTTTCCTCTCGGAGATATGGTTTTAAAAAATGTCCACAACATTTATTTAAGTAATTACTTTGACCTTAGTATTATCCAGGTAGTATACTCATATATGATGCTTGAAATTTAATGAAATAACATTCATTCAAACAGATATGCGACAAAAGTCTATATAGAGAAAAAGATAAATGTTCTCCCATACATAGTTTCAAATCTTCCATAATAGTTGTCATCCAAAAATATGTCTGTGACAAGTTTGTATTTCGTTGTAACTTACAACAAGGTTTGTTTCCCAACATAAATCATAATAAAAAGGTTTTTTTGACCAAAAATGTATTTCAAGTAACATAACATATAAATTTACATATTTATTTAAAAAAAAGTTGAAGTTGAAATAATGATTTTTGAAATTTTAGAGTCATAATAAAGTTTTGTAAAAATTTGAAGTCATATTTATTAAACAGAATGAAACCGGTTGAAAAGAAATTTATGTTTTGTTAATAAAAACAATTTTTCTGAATGTGGGTTGAATAATAATATTTAACAAAATTTAACGTTTACATGTGCCTTATAATACATAAGTTTTGACGCTAAATGGTGTAGCCGTTGAAAAATACTAGTTCATCATATTTTAAAAAGAAGTATTCAAAAAGTATCTCACTTATATATGTTTTGTTACCAAAGGACTTTGACTCGTCCAAATAAGTACCATCTCTAAAACATGAATGCCATGACGAAACTTGTTATCATGGTTACATAATTAATCAGTAGCAAGTATAAGGTTCTCGTTCTCGTATCAATCATTTTATCTCAAAAGGGATCTTTTATGTGATGGTTATACAACCAAACAACTAGAGTGGTAACACTCCAAGGCCAGTTTCTCCTAAGGCAACTGATGATGTAATCCGTCTCATCGGACGTCTTTAAGAACAAAAGTTTAAGTAACTGGTTTCCATAGTAAAAATGATGCCAATCAACATAGTGGATGAGAAATAGTCATTTACAATACGCACGGTAGGGTCATATACCCTTTTAAATGCCAGAATTGGTGCAAGGAAAGATAAGTTTTGTGTCATATTGAGATCAAAATATGATTGAGATAAAAGTACGCTTAGAAACATAGTGTAATAATAATAGCATAAAAATACTATAAGTGTAGAAAGTATCCAAATCACATCATCCAAGCCTCACCCATCCTCGAGTGGATTCTTCAAAGGTTTTAAGCCATGTAGTAACTTGAAGCATAATTTCATAACCCATCAAACAAGAACTGTCATGAAATCAAGGTAGAAGTTGGTAAAAGGCCCAATGTCTTTGAAAAATTGACTCAACTTTGGGGTCGCTTAGAAACAAAATCTTGAATCACTAAATACAGAGTTTGCGAACAAGTAAGGAATGCTTGTTTTTACAGCCAAAATAGTTGGCTTAATAGTATGATGAAATAAGATGGAGACGTGATCAGAATATAGGTCGATGTAATTTCTAATGGCGAAAGAACGAACATCTCTACATGTTGTGCATACGTAGTTCACCCGCCGCTCACCTCGAGCTCTGACTCGAACTCTATCGACGAGTCCATCTCAAGGTGTTATGCAGGGTTAGGGTACAAAGAGTAGTTGAGTGTACGTCGTGACCTATTTGCGGAAACATCAGCATGCCAAGATGATCTATGGGACATACTGTGACTGTAACGGTGTCTGTAATAACAATGTGCTTAGGGATATTGTGATAACAGTAACCAACATAGAAGTAAACTCAGAATATAAATTTTCAATAAGAATAAAGCATGATGTATTTAAGCGCAAATAGTAGATATGTAAAAGTATGCAGTGTACAGTGCACATAATCCCTAGTATTCTTTTTCAGTGACCAAAGTGGAAAGTCGGCTTTTTAACTCGTTTAAAATAATGACTATACCCAGTGTTACATAATACTCCCTAAATTAGACATAGTTGATCAAGTTATGTCTAATTGAGGTCTAATGATGCAACCACTCATAGTCATCGACTCGTTTCATGTTCGGTGTTTTTAAAAAAGAAAATCATTTTGGTTATAGTTCGGATTTTTATTTTGAAAAAAAAAACTGGCGTTTTCTATAACCTTAGGCTCTGATTACCAATCTGTCATACCCTACCACGGCGGAAACACGAGGTGTGACATATTAATAAACATAACATAAGATGATAGATAAAACACCATACATGATTGAGATAAAAGAAAGTTATCCGAATTACAACAATACCAAATACAAGTTTAAAGAGTACAAAAGTCAACACAAGTTATTTTTCTTTAGAACATGATATCCCAAAAGACAGTAACTTGGAAGAAAGTAGACATTCTTCAACAAGTCCAAATACAATTACACTAAGTTTCCACTTTAGGAATGTCACCTGAAAAGCATGATAAAGATGGTCAACTATTAAAATAGTCGGTGAGCTCACAAGATTATGTACACAAAATATAGTTTTATGAAAGAGTAGATGTCTGATAATAATTTGCCAACCAAATGGCAAGTTATCAAAAACTGTTGTCCAAACTAAAATCAATTTCCAAACAAGTTGATAGTCTAAAACAAATCAAGTTTTCAAAACATTTCTCGTTAGATAAAGTAAGTAATACAAAATCAATGTATATGTATGCTATAGTGTTTATGTGAGGCACTACTTAAACGTATTCAGCCTAACCGTTCCAAACATCCAATCAAGTTCTAGTTTGTATAGTGTGGCACAAACATTTAGTAATATGCACCCTTGTACGGGGAGTGAGGAAGGGCTAATCTCTTAATAGCGCTATCCATAAGTACTAACGTCTCAATCCCGTTGAGGGGGAAAGTGAGTTAAAAGTAGTGGCGGGTTCCAAGCATCAAACAACATATATATCAAGTTCAAAGTTTGATGTTGGGAATTAAGGGATTCTACAGGTTAATACTGCTGGTTCTACTTAGTACTGCCAAGCTCAATACTTAGTACTGCCAAGCCCAAGACGTAGTACTGCCAGTATAAGTTAGTACTGTCCGTACTAACTTAAGATTGCTAAAGGAAACTTAGTACTGCCAGACTAAGTTAATACTACTAGAAGACTCAAGACTGCTGGATGAAGACTTAGTCTTGCTTGTGTAGTTAGTACTGCTTAGTGTTGTACATGTGCTATGAGTTAGTACTGCTTAGTGCTAATCAGAGCACAGTATGGGCTATCAGCATGGGTTGTTTGTATAGGAATATGTCAGTTTTTAGATTTAGAATACATGTAAAGTTCGATCTAGATCAAGAACTGATTAGAGTGTTATGCAAGTTATTGTAAGCCTTCCAGGACTCCTTAGTGTATAAAAGGAGGTCCTGAGGCATTAAGATATATATAAGTTTTGCTTAATTCAGATATAAGTTCATAGCTTCAAGGTTATTGTAACCCTAATACTGTAAGAGTATTCGTATTATTATCAATAATATTGGAGATTGTATTGTTAAACTCATTGTTTACAGTATACTGTTTCATTAATCATTCTTGTTACTATTAAAGATTAGTTTCCGCATAGTCTTGAATAACACTCAAACACAGTTTCTACCATAGTTGTGTTAGATTTATCTAGCATAACTAAACCTTGTACAAGCCAAGGAACTCTCCAGTTTAGGACTCATAAGTGGTATTAGAGCTTGTTAAGAAGTTGTGATATACAAGAATCAGTTGGAATATAGAAGAACTCCTTACTAGAAGACATGGATTCACAATCTGCACACATAGTAGCTACATCCAAAGTTCCCATACTCAAACATAGAGAGTTTGAGTTATGGAGAATGAGGATTGAATAATACATCCAGATGATAGACTACTCTCTTTGGGAAGTCATAGAGAATGGTGCTACCCTGCCAAAAACACACATAGTAGAAGGTGTTGTTCAACCAATGCCTATTACATCCGCTAAAGATAAGGCTCAGAGTAGATTAGAAGTGAAAGCTAGGAGTACTTTAATGATGGGCATTTTTAACTCTATAAAAGATGCTAAGTTGCTGTTGGAAGCTGTTGAAAAGAGATTTGGTGGGAATGCTGCAACCAAGAACACTCAAAGAAATCTCCTAAAATAGCAATATAAAAACTTCACTGCTTCAAGCTCTGAAATGCTTGATCAAACTTTTGATAGGATTTAAAAGCTTGTAAGTCAGTTAGAGCTTTGAGAAGAAAAGTTTTCACAAGAAGATGTGAACCAGAAGCTGCTAAGAAGCTTGGCACCAGAATGGAATACACATGCTATTGTGTGGAGGAATAAACCTGAGCTAGAGACAATGAGCATGGATGATCTTTACAATAATCTCAAGGTGTATGAATCAGAAGTCAAAGGGATGTCCAACGCAACTTCAACCACACAGAACATTGCTTTTGTGTCCTCTTTAAATAACAACACTAGCAGTAGTAACAACACTAGCAGTAGTAACAACACTAGCAATAATAATAATAATGTTAATACTGCTTATGGAGTTTCAACTGCTAGCACTCAAGTTAATGCTGCAAACATTGATAACTTGAGTGATGCTGTTATCTGTTCATTTTTTGCTGGTCATTCGAATAGTCCTCAACTTGCACATGAGGACCTGCAACAAATCCATCCAGATGACATTGAAGAGATGGATTTGAGATGGCACATGGCCATGTTGACTATAAGGTCTAGAAGATTTTTGAAGAATACTAGAAGGAAACTTATAGTCAATACCGATGAGAACATTAGATTTGATAAGTCCAAAGTGGAGTGCTACAACTGCCACAAAATGAGACATTTTGCTAGGGAATGCAGAGCTCCAAGGAATCAAGACTACAAGAACAATGAAAGCTCAAGAAGGAGTATGCCCGTTGAAACACCTTCTTCCACAGCTTTGGTGTCATGTGATGGTCTTGGTGGGTATGATTGGAGTGATCAGGCAGAGGAAGGACCAAACTTTGCACTCATGGCTTACTCATCTTTAGGTTCTGACTCAGAGGTATCAAATGATTCTACTTGTTCAAAATCTTGTTTAGAATGTGTTAATCTTCCTAAAACTCAATATGATCAACTATTAAAATATTTCAAGAAATTTGAATTAATGGTTCTAGGTTATAAAGAAGGTTTATGATTAGTAGAAGAAAGACTTGAATACTTTAAAAAGAATGAGTTTGTCTATATAGACAAAATTAATGGTTTAAAATGGGATATTCAAGTAGGGGAATTAACTATAAGGGAGCTTAGGAAGAACCTTGAAAAGGTTCAAGCAGAAAAGGATGGCATTTAGTTAAATGTAGACAAACTTGAAAATGCATCTCAGAGCCTAAACAAAATTATAGAAAGTCAGATAGTAAATAACTGCAATAAAGGTTTAGGCTATAATACAGTTCCACCTCCCATAATAGGAAATTTCATGCCTCCAAAACCTGACTTATCTTTTATTGGCTTAGAAGAATTTGCTAATGAGCCAGTAGTTGAAACTAGAAAGTCTGATGAGATGGTGTCATATAGTTAGGAAAAAGATATGTCTCAAACAGAGAGGAAAATAGTGAAGCCTAGGTTTACCAAAATAAAATTTGTCAACCCTAATGAGAAAACTACTAGGGAAACTATTAAAAGGTTAGAGAAACCTAGTCAAAACACATACATTCTTAGAGGAAATCAAAGAAACTGGAACAATATGATGTCTCAAAGGCTAGGAAGTGACTTTGAGATGTTTAATAAAGCATGTTATGTGTGTGGAAGTTTTTATCATTTGCAAGCTAATTGCAATTATCAAAATGGTTTAAAGGGTAAGTCTTATCTACCTGTTTAGAACAATGATCAAAGGGTGAATCATCAAAATGCTAAAAAGACTCACCCTTGTGTTATAAGGAACATGATTCCAAGGGCAGTATTAATGAAATCTAGCTCTGTATCACCTAATACTACTAGACAAGTTAATACTGCTCACTCAAAACCAACAGTTAATGCTGCTAGACCAATGGTACATCTTTTTAAATCAGCACATTTAATTGTTAAGAGGCCCATTCATAAGGTAACAACATTTAAAAATAGCAACATTAATCAAAGGGTTAATACTGGCAGTATTAATAATTTCAAAACTGCCAATACTAAAACTGTTAATACTGCTAGACCTGCCAGTACTAAAAATGTTATTATTGCTAGATCAAAAGTAGTAGTTAATGCTGTTAAGGGAAATAATGCTATTAAGGCCTCAGCTTGTTGGGTTTGGAAACCAAAGACTAAAGTTTTAGACCATGTTTCTAAACACAACAGTGCATCAATCACCCTGAAAAAGTTTGATTTTATTAATGCACAAGGCAGATCCAAGTCAGTAATGGCTTGGGTCCCCAAAAGAAACTGATTTTCTTACTTAATGTGCAGAGTAATCCACAAATGGATTTGCAAGACAAAGGAGTTATTGATAGTGGATGCTCAAGGCACATGACAAGAAACATATCCTATCTTACTAACTATGAAGAAATAGATAGAGGATATGTTGCTTTTGGAGGAAACCCCAAAAGGAGGAAAAATCACAGGGAAAGGTACCATTAAAACTGGTAATCAAGATTTTAAAAATGTGTATTTTGTTAGAGAGTTAAAGCTTAATCTCTTTAGTGTCTCACAAATGTGTGATAAAAAGAATAGTGTTCTTTTTAATAACACTGAATATATTGTTCTATCTCCAAACTTTAAGTTAATTGATGAAAGTTAAGTTTTACTTAGAGTGCTTTAACACCCCCAATTTCATACGCAGCGGAACCAACAATTGGGTGTTAACTAATGGTACAATTACACATAAATTACAAAAGAAGGACTCAAAAGAGACGTTATCAAACATGTTCCCTTCCAAAAGTAAGATCAAAGTGAAAAAGTCATCCCACAGAATCTTAACCAAATCAACATACAAGTTTTATAAACCACCAACATATTTTAAATGTGTTTTGAGGAATGGAACTTAAAAACAGTTTAACAAAATAAATTTGTGCAAGCTCCTCATCATACCGCTCCAAGTCTTCAACCTTGATTACCTGAGATAAACATGCTTAAAAAGTCAACAAAATTGTTGAGTGAATTCATAGAGTTTATATGATTAAATGTTAGAACACAAGCATAATTCTTCAAGAGACTTGTTGATCGAACAAGCCATATATTAATTTCTATCTCATTGAGCTCATGACACTGAACCTTGACAATAAAATATATCTTTCATGATATATTAACCCCACGACTAGGTATTATTGCCTTATACATAAATTCTTAATACAAATTACCCGTTGAGTGGGTGTTCTCTTAAGGATACATACCCCCAGATAGGGATTTCAAACCCAATAGATCTATTTATTTGTACAAGCGTTCACCTATCATAGGTAATTAACAGTTCATGAAATCAAGGTCTTTTGGCAATAGCTACTCAATGAAATCAATATGTAATCGGGTCCAGGATACTAAAACAACTTGTGTTCATATTTTCAAAGCAAGCATGTATCTCCCTCGTGGGGTTTAATAAAACATTTAAAGTTAGAAAGGCGAGGCTATGAACTCACCATACATAGATATTCGAACAAGAAACCAGGTATGCGAAAATGACTCCAAAGATTAGTCGTGAACTACAAAGCAAGTCGCGACTTAGAATGATACATAATATCATTATAATAGAATAGTTATATAAGACTAGTTAATAAAATTTGAAACAAGAACAATATTGCACCATGACTAAACCAAAGTGTTTTTATAAATTCTCATGTTGTCTACACTTTTATCATATCAAAATAAACATCTACTAAGTCTCGCCTCTTAATTCCGATCTCAATCTTACATGGTTATACCTTTCATTTTTCCAATCCTAGACGTAAAAGCCAATTTTCTGATTTTAGCCATTTTCAAGAGAGCATAAATCCTAAACCATAAAAGATATAGCCATGAGGCTTTAACCCCTGGAAATTCCTTGAAGTCTACTTTTTATAACATCAAGCCTCATATTCCAATTGTTTACCAATTTTTAGAAAAGATCAATTTACTATCGCTAACTCAAAATAGAAAACTTCCTTTTGCAGAAATTAGCCATGATCACATGACCATATCTCTCATTTCATAAAATATATGAAGTCTAGATTTCTACCCCTAGAAAACCACATGAATCTAGTTTTCAAAACATTAAGCTAGTCATTCAACTCATTTACCAATCAATGGGAATTAAACTTTTACTAAGTGAAGGTCAAACCAGATTATTAACTGAATTTCTTAGTTTTGTCGTTTTAGTCATAAATCCTAAAAAAATAGCAATGAGGTTGATTCCAATTGGAGGAGTTAGCTCATTATGTCTAGCATCCAACCAATATTTAAAACCTTTACCTACTGTACACAATTCTGGAGAAAAACATGTTTCCCTACAGCAACTCCAGAATTGACCTCTTAACGTAAAATGACCATAACTTTCTTATACGAAGGAATTGGTTGAGCATCCAACAATATCATGATGACAAGACCTATATCTATTCACCCATATAACTATCTCATAGGATCCAGGCCAAAATTTTTGAGATATACCTACGTTTACCTTCTGACTTCAAAACAGTCCTATAATCTACTTCAAAACTTAATCAAGGCACTTCCAAATCCTCAATTAATTCATCACAAGGCTTCTAATCATCAAAGTACATTATCTAACAACCATTTTTCACCACTTACACTAATTCATCAAGATCAACTATAAAAAGTACATGCATGATTATAAAAATCACAATCAAGAACATGCACTTCACAAAATCGAAACAATGAAAAGAAGGAAACTTAAAGAGTATATTTAACTTACAATGGGGCTAAAGAAAAGATCAAACACAATCCCTAGTAGGGGATATGTAGGCTGCCGAAACCAAGAGGAAAAAGCAAAGCAAATCAAACTCTTTGATATACCCAAAACCTTTTAAAATCAATGCCTTGATAACCCTTTTTCTTTGAATCAATCAAAAACCCTAAAACCTAAAATCTTCAAGAAATCAAGGATTTATAAACTTCATGCATGGTGATTTTTAGTGATAGGATGGATTAAGGATATTATTAGGGATGATTTGGTGTTAAATGGGAGGGTTTTTATGGAGTTTTGAAGATTGTGGTGGTGGTTTTTGTGAGTCTGCTGTCGACAAGGAGAGAAAAGAAGGAGGAATTCTTATGGTTTTTGTGTTTGAGTAGAATGTGTGTGTTTTAAATAAAAGGAAGGGATATAGATATATAGGTATATATTTAATTACTAATTTTTTTAAAAGGGGTGTGTTTGATTGTTGTCGTCCGAAGCAAGAGGGAAAAAAAGGAGAATGGGTTTTGGCCCATTTTTACTCAATTAGTATTACCTATAAGTCTCGGGCCCAAAAACCTTTCCTAGTCCGATACTTTTTCCTAAATCGCGATTTTAGTCTCGGGTGCAATTTAAACGCAAGAAAAATTGCAAATTATAAAAATAAAAATAATTAGGCTCTCAAAGCCCGAATACAGAGTCGTTGATTTCTTGATCGTTAAAACGGATAATTTAAATTGTACGTTCGCGAGGATTTTAAAATAAACAATTTTTAATAAAAATCGGCTAAAATAATGAAAAGTTAACTAATTAACTTTATAAATAGATAAAAATGAATTAATTAACTTCATAAAATAGATACGAGATTCGTAATAGTAGTAACCTTAATTACGGGATTTTACAAGTGCCTAGAAAGAACAATATGTATAGTGTTGATTTAAACAACATTGTTCCCAAAGGAGGTTTAACTTGCCTCTTTGCAAAAGCCTCATCTGATGAATCTAGACTTTGGCATAGAAGGTTAGGTCACTTAAATTTTAAAACCATGAATAAACTAGTTAAGGGAAATCTTGTCAGAGGTTTACCTTCCAAACTATTTGAAAATGAACAAACCTGTGTTGCTTGTCTTAAAGAAAAGCAACACAGAGCCTCTTATAAGTCCAAAACAGAAAATTCCATATGTCTTCCTTTACATTTATTGCATATGGTCTCGTTTGGTCCCACATTTGTAAAAAGCATTATGAAGAAAATGTATTGCCTAGTTGTCACAGATGATTATAGTAGGTTTACATGAGTTTTCTTTCTAGCTACTAAGGATGAGACTAGTGGCATTCTTAAGTCCTTTATAACTGGAATAGAAAATTTATCAAATCACAAGGTCAAGATAATTAGATGTGATAATGGAACTGAGTTCAAAAACAAAGAGATGAATCAATTTTGTAAGATAAAAGGTAATTTGAGACAATTTAGTGTAGCTAGAACTCCTCAACAAAATAGAGTTGCTGAGAGGAGAAATAGAACACTAATTGAGGCTGCTAGGACTATGCTAGCTGATACAAAATTACCAACTACATTTTGGGCAGAAGCAGTTAATACTGCTTGCTATGTCCAAAATAGAGTGTTAGTTATTAAGCCTCACAAAAAGACCCCTTATGAACTATTTCATGGTAGAACTCCTACCCTAAGCTTCATGAGACCATTTGGGTGTCCTGTTACTATACTTAATACCATAGATCACATAGGTAAGTTTGATGGGAAGGCTGATGAGGGTTTCTTTGTTGGATACTCACTCAATAGTAAAGCATTTAAAGTATTTAATAGTAGAACCAGCATAGTAGAAGAGAACCTGCATATCAATTTTAGTGAAAATACATCTAATATTACAGGTAGTAGACCAAGCTGGTTGTTTGATATAGATGCACTAACAAAGACAATGAACTATGAGCCAGTAGTTGCACAGTCCAATAATTTTTTAGGTACAAAAGCAGGAAACAATGCAGGGCAAGCAAGGAAGGAAAAAGAACCTGTAAAAGATTATATACTACTACCTTTATGGAATGCTGATCCACCTTTCTCTTTTAATCCAAAGAGTTCACAA